>CACKRE030003406.1:12020-26166 GCA_902602495.3 Ectocarpus sp. CCAP 1310/34
GCAATCTCGTGAAAGCGGCCGTTTCGGTTAACCGCTGATGCGTCAATTTCGGGCTTGGGAGCCGTAATTGAGCAAGAGCAACGAGATGGGAGGGAGTATTAGACCGCTATGCTTTATGAGCAGATCAACATTCCCGAATGAAACCAGATAGAGTCCGACTGAGCTTGAAGCGGGTGCGATAGTGTGGGCGATTAAGAAGAATCGAACACTATTTTATGGCATCCCCTTTGAAGTGTACAGTGACCATCAACCCTTGCGAAATTTGGGGAGTTTGGCAGAGAAAAACAATCGCGTACAGAGGTGGTATGACTTCCTGTCAGCGTACACGTATGAACTGAAGTATCGACCAGGGCGAGAGAATGCAAGTGCCGATTTGATGTCACGGTTGCCATTGCCTGCGACGAAAGAGGATGAGGCACCAGATGTCAGGCTGACTGATCCGTCTGATCTCGATGTTTACATGATAGGTGCGAGCGNGTGTCAGGCTGACTGGTCCGTCGGATCTTGATGTTTATATGATAGGTGCGAGCGGGGTGCTACCTTCGCGATTGGGTCCGGTGTATACCGAGCGAGAGGCGCTCGCTGGGTCGAACCATCGCGATGATTTTGTGGTGGGGGAAGGTGGCTGTACATCGGCAAGCCTCACTACGGACGAACTGGCAGACAAGACGTGGGCGCTGATCCAAAGGGGAAAGGACGTGTCCAACCCTTTGCCTGATGGTGCGTGTGTGCCTGATGACACCCGGTTGGTGGAACCGAGTGGGGAAGTAGTCAGTGGTCAGTTTGAGCCAGGGCTGATATTGCATGCGGTTCCTTTAACGGAAGTTGGCAGACGCTTGTTGGGATTGGTGGGAAAATCGCGAGTTTATGCTATTTCTCAAGGAGGGGGCTGTGCCTCTGGTGGTGAGGGTGGTGGGGGTAGTAGTAACGCTCGTGGGAGTGGGATTGTTACTGGTGGTGGAGGTGGCAGTAGTGCTCGTAGTAGCAGGGCTGTTGCGCGTGGAAGGGGTCGAGGTCGTGCGGCTCGAGGAAGAGGGGCTGCTGGTGTTGGTAGGGGAAGGGGTTCCGGGGGCAGGGGTCCGGCAGCACCTCCGTTGCCTCAAATTCCGTTGCAAGAGTATGATGAAGAACAGACGCAAGCGGCAATTGAATTTGGGAAAAAATGATGTGACAAGACGGCTAGTGATTGGGCAGATATACAGGAGGAAGACGACACGGCGCGATTATCAATGACGGCAATTGAAGGGCACGGTGATCCAAAGAGAATGAAGGAGGGAGATATTCCGGAAGGGGTAGATGTCGACTTGGAGGAGTTGAAGCGGTTGGTTTCCCAGGGTACTTTGTTGGTGTTGCCGAATTCGAAACATTTGTTGGTGAGGAAAGAATTAAAAGCCTTTGCGGAAAATCTAAATAGAAATCCAGGGCAATTTGAGAGATTGGTGGGTGAAGAGCCAGTTCGGACGTATGTGCCTAGGATGTTGAGACCGTGGGTCATGGATTGTGCCCACAAGGAAGCGGTGCATTTGGGAGAGAAAGTGACTTTAGGTATTTTACAGAGGATTAACTGGTGGATAGGAATGGCTGAAAGCGTGCGGTGGTGGATCCGTAGGTGTTATTCTTGTCAGTATCGGAAGGTGCCGCGGCATACGAAGTGTTGGCCGTTAGTGTCGTTGCCTCTTCCGAGCAGACCGGGGCAGATGGTGTCGTTTGATTATTTGGGGCCGTTGCCGAAAACGACGAAAGACAACGAGGACGTGTTTCTGGTGGTAGATTTATTCAGCAGGCATGCCGAGGGGTACCCACTAACGAAGGCGCAGAAAAATGAGAAGGGTTCTGTGTCTATCATGGTGAGCGACTATATCGCGAGGTGGGGTTGTCCGCACACCATGTTGTCAGGTAGGGGAGCAGAGTTTGCGAATGAGGTAGCGAAAGGGGTGCATGAGATGCTGGGAACTGTGAAGAAGTTTACTAGCTCATATCATCCGCAGACGAATGGGATAGTGGAACGTTTAAATCACACGCTGTGTCAAATGTTGTCGCACTTGGTTGCGGACGATCAGGCGAATTGGGATGAGATGTTACCGCACGCGATAGCGGCACACAACAATAACGTGAGCCGAGGGACGGGGCTAGCACCCAACGTAGTACACATCGGGAGGTACCCGAGGTTGCCGATGACGATCTTGGAGGGAAGGGGTGTTTCGGGAAATCAGGGCCTAAAGCAAGACCAATTGGATTATTTGAACTTGATGAGGGAAAAGCAAAGGAAGGCGTACGAGCTGGTAAGAGAGCAGGATAAGATAACCAAGGGTAAGCATGAGAAGAGCAATCAGGTGTTAAACTCGATAATAGGCAAGCGGCCGAAGTACAACGAGGGGGACTGGGTCTTGGTGTATGATGAGAATAATAGTACAATTTCTGGTGGGGGGGAACATGTGCTTAAATCGCGAGTGAATAGTAGGGGGAAAGAAAAATCGTTCGCGTTGATCCCGAAGTTGGCACATAATTGGACCGGGCCGTATAAGGTGTTGATCGTGGGTCCAGGGGATGGTCTTGACGGAGAAAAGGTGGGCCCGAATATTTTGTTTTTGAACGTGAATAAGGATGAGACCGGAAAGAACACTAACGAGAGGGTGTCGGTATATCGGTGTAAGAAGTGCTATACTCAGCACGACAACGAGGATAGACCTAGGTTCTTGCCGTGGGGCTTTAGCAAGTATGTGTTGAATTTTCAGAGTTAGCGCCTCCGTTCCACCTTAGGGCAGAGGACGTGGAGGAAGAATTGGATAGTAAAGAATTGGTCCCGTGTAAAATATCNAACGTGAATAAGGATGAGACCGGAAAGAACACTAACGAGAGGGTGTCGGTATATCGGTGTAAGAAGTGCTATACTCAGCACGACAACGAGGATAGACCTAGGTTCTTGCCGTGGGGCTTTAGCAAGTATGTGTTGAATTTTCAGAGTTAGCGCCTCCGTTCCACCTTACGGCAGAGGACGTGGAGGAAGAATTGGATAGTAAAGAATTGGTCCCGTGTAAAATATCAAGGCACAGGATTTGTCGAGGTATTAGTGGGAAGGGGGCGGTTCAGTACTACACGCATTGGACGGGGTTGGCTAAGTGTACGTGGGAGCATGAAGTAGAGCTAGAGCAATATGGGGACGTGATACTTAAATATCAGCCGGAACAATCGGCCGGAGGGAACATTAGGTATCGGAGGTACCGTATTCAGGGTGCAAAACGGATGATTGCTAGCAGGAAGGGAGAAAGACACGTGCAGGAAGATTACAAACTTTGTTGTGACATACGGGGTAGACCGAGTCTTCGAAGTGAGGCGATGATTGGTGCCTATTTATATTTTAAGACTGTGAGGGCGGGGTGGCAGTTTGCGAAGGTGATGCAGGTGACTCCGGATCCGAGGTGGGAAGAAGGCATCAAGCATACTATCAAGCTGGTGGACATCGGCAAAAACATCAATGTGGCGCTTCTGAACAAGAATCTGACGACGGACAACCTGGTACAAGATCCAGGAACGTGGTGCTGGCATGCACACCGAACGGCGAAAAGTGTCAAGAAGTACATGTTTGAGTTAGAAGATGACTAGGTGTTTGAATTTGAAGTGCGTAGGACTGCGGAAAAGTGTGCCAAGTGGTGCAGTAGTGTTTTTGAAGTGCGTAGGACTGCGGAAAAGTGTGCCAAGTGGTGCAGTCAAATACGGGTCAAACAAATTTATGTTGTGCTGAGCGATTCCTGTTTTGGCTGAAGAATGTACCTGGTGATGGAGTCATATTGAATTGGTGCCACGGCCTTGGCGGAATTGGAGAGTGTGTATTGCATCAGTTGAATTCTGGTGATGAATGTTCGGACTTGCTGCAAGAAAATGACATTGATTGTAGGTCAGGTATTGCACGTTACGGTCAAGTGTTAATTCAAACGAGACTGATCGCAGATACGTAAGTATGCGTTGAACCTGGGGGGGGCGAATGTCGTGCAATAAGTCAACCCTAGGTTAGGTCAGGGTAAGAAGACTTGGGGTAGTTGAATCGCAGTATATATGTTGAGGCGTGATGGAATGGAAGGTCAAGAAAAGAGTATGAGGTGGAGACTAGAATTGAGAAGATTGGTTTATGGTTGGAATGATGAGCTTATGAGGGAATTGCAGTTAGTTGAGGGAGAGAGAGAGAGAGTTGGAAGTTGGAGAGAAAGTGAAGCGGCGCATCTAGGATAGATGCGGAAGTGGCGCAATTAGCTTGTGTCAGCTGTCAGCTGATGTCGCGTGCCCCCCTGGTTCAGTGTTCAATTTCCCTGCTGTTCCCAGCCCACGAAGGCCTAAGAAACACACTTTGATCGCAAGCAACATCGAGACGCGCAAACCCACGACCCCACTGGCACATCTACATACATATCTACGCACGATAGGCCATCGCCGGCCGATTCCACGTCAAGCGAAAGATCAAATTCCTAAAGATCCAGCGGTCTTCGGCGCTCGGGTGGATAAAAAAGATCGAAATCGAATCGAATTCCGATGTTCGCAAACTCCAAACTCCAGATTACCTGTCGTTGATTTCTATTGACTTGCGGACCCCTCGCCCTCGGGGCCAGTATATTTGAGTGTGCCTTTTAAGGGTAAGTTAACCTGCGACCACGGGAATCGACCGCGTCGAGTGTTGGATCAGTACGGACATACGAAGGTACTGGTTAGAGAGAGATCGGAACGGTTCCTAATGTGAAGACAACAACAACAACAAACTCCGTACTTGCCCCTTCTCCCGATGGCAAGATACCCTAAGGAATCGTATCTTCCTACACTTTGTATGTGCACAAATGGTTGGTTATATATTTCGACGGGTGCCCTCCACAGCAGTAAAGTCGATATATTGGTCGTCCTCGTAGACACAAGCAACGGAAGAGAGTGGGCACCAAGGGTGCATCATTAGCACCGAGGCACACGAGCAACAGTCGCAACACACATTCGGAACTCAGAACACATGACAGCACAAAACGCGTGACAACCTGCCAAAGATACAACCACCGGAGATACCCCGAAGATCGAAGTGACCGATAGGCGGCCACCTACTTGCGAACTTACATAGCTCAAAACAACACATGAGTACTGCCGCAGTAGCCTTCGAAAGGGTGTCATAATCCACCTCACGAACAGAGTGTACCTTTTCAGGGTAAGTTAGCCTGCGACCACGGGAAATCGACCGCGTCGAGTGTTGGATCAGTACGGACATACGAAGGCACTGCTGTGTAGAGAGAGATCGGAACGGTTTTTAATGTGAAGACAACAACAACAACAACAACAACAACAACAACAACAATGGCAAAGGTGCACTACCCACGAATCACGGCGCGGCAAGGATGATGCGGCAACGAGGAGGCGTCCATGTGTAGTTGCCATCTTTCTGCAGACAAAATTGTATTCATCGATAAACGTGGTATGTCTCTCGTGGTTGCTCTTCTGTGCAGATTTCGATGGTCTACGACGTAGGGAGGGAGGTACATATGTGTTTGTGTCGAGGGATGCCAAAAATGTGTTCCCGATGCGATGACGCCAGCAGTAGTATGCGTACCACACAATGTTTTTCACTTTCCTTACGTTTCGTGCCAGACGCCCGTGCAGCGTAGTGGCAGCAGGCGGCAGGGAAGCAGCATCAAGGAGCGAGGGGGCATCTTGCGGCGGGATCTATCCGCGTACCACACGTGAGAATCTGATTCTGACGTTGAGGTTGGTATGTTCCGACAAAAAAATATGATGCGTAACCAAATGTTAAAAATCCAGTCTTTCACCCCGGCCGCGCGCCTTCGCTTTCCCCCCCTCCTCTTCGCACTCTCTCTCTCACATCCCCAGCTAGAGACATCGATCGCTTCCTCAGGCTAACCCCTCGTCCCTTTTTGCGACATCAACAACGGCAATCATGGCACAGACTCAGGTATATCTGCTTTGTGAGGATCTGTTGTGCGTGCTTGCTGCCGCAGGGCTTCGGCTGTGGTTGTCGTACAGATGGGTTGTTTCCTTCGATGCGCTGAGCCGAAAATCGCGGGAAGGGTCGAGGGTGAAATCAGACGTAAAACAGATATTTTTCGTGCGGGTGCTCTCCCCCGTCCTCGCGCCCTCCGACTCCAACGCATGAAAAGGCGATGTAAAGCTGGCCGGCGCTGTGCTCTGGTGGTGTCCGAGGGGAGTTGTTGACGTTCATGTCGCGCCCTATTGTGTCTCTTCCCGCCATATCTCACCATCTTCATCTCATACGCGCATACACCAATCCGCTTTGAACTTGACCCGACGCTCCTCGTTCTCCAATGCTGCCCTTTGCCTCTGTACCCCTCCTAGATGAAACAGCGTGAATGGGAGCTCGGCCTGACCTCCGAGGCCCAGATCCGCCAGGAGAACGGCACGACGGAGCCCTTCGTTGGATATAGGCTCTTCCGCAGGTGCCACGGAGGCTGGGATGAAATCTATGAAAATCTACGCCTGTCTTGGTCAGTCGCTAAAAGTTTCCCCTGCAGCCGGCTGAACCTGGCGCCATACGCCGTTGTATGGCATGGTCCTGGTGTTTCCTGCCCCGATGCTTACCTCCCTCCACTCCCTTTCTAACGTGCGTCCCTGCAGTTTGTGTGGAGAGTTCCTGGGCTGCATGCTCTTCTTGTTCATGGGTGAGTGAAAGTAGTCATCGATGGCACAACCACGAACCGTGTGCGTGTGTAGCAGCAGCTGCATTCCATCCAGGAATTTTTTTTTTGCATGGATGCGATCATCAGATACAATTTCTATCAATCCTCGCATGCCGCTGTTCGTGGCACACGCCGCTGTCAGTGAGCGTAGCTTTGCCTCTCTCAGCGTTGGCAAGCGGAGGCGAACGTTTGGCCGTGGAAAGGGGTTGTCGCAGAACACACTTCTGTTGGATTTGGGTGAATGAAGTTTCGGCACCGCGGCTGCTGCAAGCAACCCCGTTGGAGATAAGGCCCTCATTTGGAGATTTTGTTCTTCACACTGGGCAGGGATCTTGTATCTCGAAACGCGTGGAGTGGTGTACACTCGTGTGCATCTGTATCGCGTGTCCAAAAGGCGGCGAACGCTCAACCGTATCGTACCACATGTAGGACGGGCCACGTAGCACACCCCTCAACGAGCGCGGAAACGAATGTGGTCGGGGTTCCACATCTTTTCTCATCACCACGTCGTCAGGCTGCATGGTCCGCTGACGTGGGTCGTAAGTAATGTCGCCATCGCCCACCATCAGTGCGTGTGTTACCCAGAAAACAGACTTGATGGATGCCATCGTAGCCCGAAAGACCTTCCCAACGAGATCATTCATAGAGACAGAGAGATCGGCGCGAGCATAGACTACATGTTTCACGCGGGTCTCTCTTCTGCTGTCTGTTTGTGTCTCTCGACCGAAAAAACAAAGCGGACCGGCGCAACATGTTGTTATTCGTTGTTTTTATGTTTTTTCGTGGATGGGAAGGGAGACCACACAACGCGCTGTGGGATCCTGCTCTTCGGCCCTGGCGTTGCTGTTGTTCAATCCGTCACAGAATGCTCATCCCAAAAGACTTATAAGGAGCGCATGCAGCGTGCAGGCGGCGATTGTTGCCCCCACGGGCACTACTCGCAGCTTGGTTGGATGCGACAGCAGTTCAAAGCCCCAAAAGCGTCGAAAAATTACCCCGATGAGAGGCTTGAGGAGACTGGCTTCTTGACAGATATATTGATTGTTGTTGTTGTTGTTGTTGTTGTTGTTGTTGTTGTCTACATATTGATATTCAATCCCGTTCCGATCACTCTCTACCCAGTACCTTCGTATGTCCGCACTGATCCAACACTCGACGCGGTCGATCCCCGTGGTCGCAGGCTAATAACTTACCCTGAAAAGGTACACTCAAATACACTGGCCCCGAGGGGTCTGAAAGTCAATAGAAGTCAACGACAGATATTCTGGAGTCCTCCACTCCCTCTGCGCGCTATGCGAGGTACAACACCTCAGACTAGGAATCACCATCACGGGTAGGAGAGAAAGAGGTACCCCCCCTTCGTGCAATCTTGGTACTTCACAACGCAAGCAGAGACAAGGCCAGCTGGCACAGAAAAAGAGAGAAGAAAGAAAACAGAGAAAAAGAGAAGAAAATAAAAGGATCCGTAACTAAATAACGAGAAAAATGAAATGAAAAAGAGCGAGGACAAAAAGGGACCAGGCCGAAAATATTTCAAGTCACAGAAAAAGGCACACGTCGGAGAGATTATGGATGAGGGCGGAAAGATATATGTCGAGATAGTTTTCTGGAAAAGATACATCATTCACCGAACTATATACTGTCTTGTATTGAGTACACAATACGGTACGCTGTAGTCGACATTCATTTTGGTTACATGCGGGACAAGGGGGGTGATGCTGCTGCTGTGTAGTCGATTTGTAGTGTGTGGGCGTGTAGTTCAGTTGTGAGCATGCAAACGTGCTGCAGGGACTGCAGGTGTATCTCCTCGGGCTTGCGTACCCTTTTCTTGCTAATAGTGTATGTGTTCTCTATCTAGATCATCTGATGATGGCTCTTCTAGCATTTTTGTCACCACGGACCGAGTCTTTGCTAGATTTGGGACTAGCAACTGACACGAGTTTAATGCGAAGAAGAAGAACAACAACAACAACAACAATTGAGTTCTGTCGGGCTAAGGCTGCGTACCGCACAGACTGCAGGAGGTATGGAAATTCCGAGTTTCCTACCTATCTCCTTGATTATTTTCTGCATTGTTCTCTTCCGAGTTACAAATAGACTCCCCGTTCGAGATAGCTAGCCATTTCTTCTGCCTACAAGAAGATAATCTTTTGCACAGGCGCTTGTTGTTTTGTATCGCTGGTCGGTGGTCGGCCATGTTTGCGTGTTTGCTTGTCGTTAGTGTGGTCTCTTCACGGGAATCGACCGCGTCGAGTGTTGTCTACGGGGCTACACTCCGTGGTATAACGAGATGAGGAGAGTGTGTGTATGTGTGTTTTCGTCCTATTTATTGGACTAGTCTAGGCGACGGTCCCCCCATTTTTCGTGGTGAGATGTGCTATACACTTTTCAGCGTATGTAGAGTACTGCACTTTTCAGTGTATTTTCGTACAACTACAACCATCCAGGGTCACACAGGAGGGGGTAAACACCAGGGCTTTTTTTTCTTTTTACCTGGTATTTCTTTTCATGCCCCACCTTCCTCCTGCAGTGCGTGCTGAATTTTATTTTTGTCGCGAGAAGGGTCCAGCCTTCCCTTTCTCTCGTCAACGGTGCTAACGTCGAAGTTTGTTTGGTACTCACGAGAGCTCTTTAGCTTTATTTCGCTTTCACCTGCAAAATTCGTAATTTTTTCTCCCCATGGGGATTCGAACTCATGACCTCTGCGACTAGCGGATTGCTGGGATACCACTAGACCACCGGGGCGACCGGGAGTTGAGTAAAATGGTTGATTGAGTGAATAGTCCAGCCTATGCTTTCGCTCTTTATGTACATGTTCACGTTCTGAAACGGTGGTTGATTTCCATGGTCCACCCCGCCCTGAACACCGCCGCCCCCGGCTCGCGCCTTCCCCGACCACTTGGAACCACCTACAGTGATCACCGTTGCCAGGTTTTCGGACGATCGAATCCAAGAAGGCATCACGACAGAGGCGACGGCCAACATCATCATGATCTCTTCCGCCTTCGGCCTGTCCATCTTCGTCCTCGTGTAAGCGTCGCGATGTCTTGTAAATAAATGTTGGTCTCACTTGTGACAAAACCATACATCTTCTTCACGGATAAAAGCCCGGTTTAGACTGGCATTGAATTCATAGCGTCAGCTGAAACTTCCTGTGCTTGTACGAGCAGCATGCGGCGATATCTCCCTGTGTGGGTGACTTGTTCTTCTTCCACCCGTTGTCCGTGCAAAATAATAACGCGACCCTGGCACCTACATACGATCGTGTGTAGGTTATCGAATGGTGGGTCCTTTCGACAAGAAGCTCTCAACCAAAAAATTGTTAACTCGCCTCTGTTTGGTCATATCTGGTTGTCGGCCCCAGCCGGCAAGGTCTCACTTCAAGTACGAAAGAAGCCCTCTGTTCCAGTGAGCTTGCTTCTTCCCTGCGGTGGGGTCGAAACGTAACCTGAACAATTCAATAACACTCGTCTTGACGAATTGTTTCTCCCCTCTTGTTATATTGTCGCCTGTATCGACGTTGCAGTTACATCTTCGTGGACGTTTCAGGCGCTCACCTCAATCCCGCCGTTTCCATCGGTCTTCTCGTCGGCAAGCGGATCAGCGTCGAGCGCTTCCTCCTCTACGTTATTGCTCAGGTGAGTTGTCACCTTGCTCGTGGGAATTTGCGTAGTGTTAGCTTGAGAATCGAGTTGCAACTTAGGCATTCCCCCAGTCCCAGCTCTCCCTTTGAAAACCAAGAACTTCGGAACCCCAAGAACGTTGTAAAACCGTTCGTGAACCAGTTTTGCGCTCTACAAGTAGATATCGTGTTGTTGGGGTGTTGACTCTTCGTCCACGTCGTCTGCTCGTGGCAGATGGATGGGCTTCGCTATCGAAAGCCCCTCCTTGCGTCCCTACACTGCTCCACCTTGCCCCGAAGGCTGTATGCACAGTCGCCTCGCCATCCATTGCTCAGAAGATTTAACCCGTTCACAATAATCAAGGGGGAATATATCCCAAGAGTAACCCGTACCCCTATGCCGTACTCTCTTTTGCTTCGTCCATCGTTGTGACGCACCCCTACCCTCCTCTGCGATTCGTTCTTCGCCCCCTCCTCTCCCCCGCCGTACCAGATGGCAGGGGCTACTGCCGGAGCAGGAATCGCCTCCACTTACCTCAGCACCACCCGCGGCGGTTTCAATGCGCTCGCCGACAACGTCTCGGTGCGTGCAGGCGGCAAATTGGTAGATGCAAGCTGCTGCGTGTTTTTTCCCTTCCTTTTTTTTAGTTGGCTTGACGGTTGTTGCTGTCCGTTCGTTGGGTGGGCTCTAGTTGAGTTGGCTTGATGGTTGTGGTTCGTTGGTTGAGCAATTTCTTGTGGAATTGGCTTGGCGGTTATTAGGATCCATTAAGTGGGTTGTCGGAGCGAGGGAGACGTGACTGCATTTGAAAGTGGCGTTACGTGTGTCCGAGAGTGACGTGGCTTCGCTCCTGTCGTGTGGATGGCCCTTTTGACAGACACGGTGGCCAGCAATCCTCTCCCAGCCAACAGTAGTCACGTCCGACCACCACAACATCCGCGCACCTACTGCTTGTTTTAAAATCTTCCAAGCCCCCGTATCCTCACCTCCCACTACCGACATACCCCACTCACCTCCTCCGCTTGCATTGTCGCAGGCTACCGATGCCTTCGGAGCTGAAGTCCTGTGTACCTTCCTGCTGGTGGTGACTGTATTCGCTGCCTGCGACGGGGAGCTCGGTCGCAAGACCGCCCACACTGGTCCCCTCCTTCCGCTCGTGATCGGGATGGCCGTTCTCCTCGGTAGGAGAGGAGGCCATGTTTGTCGCGCTTATTCTTTCGTGTCTTGGGTTGGGTTTAGAACGTCTTGCGGCGCAAATCACGGGCCTGAGGCGTTTGTGGTCAAATGGGTTGCGGTTGTCGCTTCCGGGAGGAATGATTAGGGCCTCGTGCATGCGTTCTTTGGTGTCCTAGTACCACAGGGATGCGCTACGGAACTTGGGTGTAGTGCGCCTGGCTGGGAGCGGTTGATCTCCGGACGAGTGACCTCGCCCACCATTGGTTGTTTGTGCTGAAAGACACCCTGCCCACCGCTTCGCTTGCGCGGTTCGCTGCTCGCTCACCCTCCCACAGCGCACCTGGTGTTGATCCCCATCGACGGCGCCTCCATCAACCCTGCCCGCTCTTTCGCTACGGCCGTAACGAACAACGAATGGGGCGACCACTGGTGCGTGTGCTCTCTTGATGTTGATGCGTGCGTTGTTGTCTGCTTGAGTTGGGTGGCGTTCCCTGTTGCTCTCGTTCTAAGGGATAATAGAGTGCTCCCAACTGCACTCTGGCGGGGGACCCAAGCACATTCTGTCGTGTGGCTGTAGCCGTCTCATGGACATGAAACTTTGACGTGTTAAACACGTTGGCCGGTGCGGGGAGCATGCTGAGACGGCACTTTGAGCACGTTGCGTTTATTTCGAAATATCAACTACCCAGTATTTTCTGAGTCTCGAAAACCACCCAAGGCTCAAACTTGCGCCAGCCAGGCTTGTCCTCCGACCGCCCCCCCCCAAAGTGCATGTTTACCTCTTTCATCTCAACATTGTGTTTCTCCTCCCGAAAAACGCATCTTCCCGTTTCAGGGTATTCTGGGTCGGTCCCCTCCTCGGCGGTGTCCTTGCGACTGTCACTTGGGAGGCTATCCTTCGCCCCGACCAGGTGGTTGAACAGGAAAAGAACGTCCCCCAGGCCATCTCGGTCTAATGGGAAGCCTTCATGAGGACATGAGCGCCACTAGAGGATGGGGGTAGCCGGGGTGGCGACTCTTTGTCTCCGTGCACCAGTGTGGCAAGCTGAGGGCGGGGTTGACCCGCAGAGTTGGGAAAGATTAAATTGCGGTGGAGGAGAAGAAGGACGGCCGTTTTCGTCCCGAACATGGCATTTGCTTTTGCCAGTATTTGTTGTTTGTTTCTTGTTCTTGGACTGTTCGTTGATATTTTATCTACTTTTTGCCGCCTCTTGGACATATCCTTGTTGATTGCCCAGGAAGGTTTTGTTGCTTCCTCATTCCTTGTTCCTCTCGAGAGAGAAGGAAGGTTTCAGTGAGTTCTGCCTCCCCAAGAACATGTAGGTACAAACGTTTGAAGGAGTAACAGGTCGGATGACGTGGGTTATTAATTTGAACGGTTCACGATTGCGTGCGTATTCCAACCGTTCGTGGTGAAGTGGGTGCGATGTTGCCCCCTGAAAACGGACTCGGGGGGTGCAAAGTAGGAGCGTGGTAACGGATGCATCCAAACTTTACTCTGTTACGCAGCGGGGAGGGAAAAGAAAAACTGGTACATTAGAGTGCGTAATGCGTTGGCCGTAGTTGGCAACATTGGCGTTGTAAAGCAAGGAAGGAAAGGGCCACAAGCCGCCGCGCATATGTATGTCGGTTGTGGTCAGATGGCTTCTGATTTTTCTTCTAAATGCTCTGAACAAATAGATTCGCGGTGTTGCTCACGGCCTGCACGTTCATCGTTTAAACGGAACGATGGGTTCCGATGGGGGTTTCAATTTGCGGCCCGAGCCGTGAAACAGTCGAAACGTGGAAAGCAGTTGTAGGGCCATATTCGCAGGGCTGCGGGTCCACACCGTTCAGTTTCTTTGTCCGATTTGGAAGAGTTTAGTCTTGTTGTTGGGTCTTCCTAATGAATGGTTGGCGGGGAGTGAACTGGTAGTGGCTGTGTTGTTGTTCGCGTCGATAGGGTTTGCATGCATGCGGGGTTTGTGTGTCTCACTCTTTCTTGGGCGGATGTGTGCAAGAGCATCAGTGGCGTGGACCGAAGGATCACTGAGGAACAGTGCGAAGCAATCAAAATTTGACGTTTTCGTCGCTTTTGAAGCATATAAAGAGACCCACGGAAACTGCCGAGCTGATGGGACCAGACAGATCGGGGGCAAGAGTTCTCACCGAAAGTTGCTTTCTAGTTGGCTCCTCTGGAAACAAACCACAGGGACTATCTAACCACTCGGACTATCTATGTACGTACGTACATCATTAGAGCATCGTCTGTACGTACATCGTCAGAGCGTCGTCTGTCACCCAAGGCCGTGAACGACACACTAGTACTGATATCGAGTGACAATGTTGGGACATCAATGCAACGTGGGCAATTCATCACATCATGCACGTGATGTCAGAGGGGGTTTTCTGTTGTTGAATACAGAACGGGCCCGGGGATAAGGAATGTCAAAATCGGGTCGAGCCTCAAGATCTTATTTTTGGGGGGCAGAGGGACCAGTCGACGTCGGCCCAATTTCTTAAAACGGATTTCTTATTTTTTGGGTTGTCGCATCCTGCCGATCTCTTGTTTTCTTGTTTTCTTATTTCTGGCGAATAAAGCAATGCACCAGAGCAGCAGCAGTGGCTGGTGGGAATAGCGCAGCGCGCGGGGGCGCGGGGGCCGCCGCGAAAATCCCCCCCCCCCCCCCC
>CACKRE030003406.1:31847-42025 GCA_902602495.3 Ectocarpus sp. CCAP 1310/34
CGGGAGCATAGCAGCAGCATCATCTGATCATCAGTAGGACGTTTCTTATTGGACACGCTCCGCCAGCAACCCCTATTGTTTTATATCTGGGGAGTATCGCACGATCATGCTTCTTATTGGTAGGTTTCTTATGTTCTGGCCGAGATTGAGCTGGGTTTCTTAGTTACTTTTCGTGAAAAGTTGAGCCTATCTTTCTTAACAGAATTTTTCTAAATTGCGGGCCCGTTCTGTAGGCATCACAATATTACAGAACGCGCCCGCACATAAATATTTTTTTTTCTCACAGGTCAAATTGCTACAAAAAAAAAACGAGCGGTGCCCCCACGCCGCTACTTGTACTGTAAAATCTCAATTAATTGTCCCCGGTGGGACACAAACCTCTACATCTTTCTGGAGAAATCATTCCAACTTGAGCAACCTCGTCGATCAAAACTGTGCCGCTCATCCACCATCTACGAAGTATGTTTTAGGCCTTGAAGCGCGAGATCGAGGTGCTTGAAGTTATGCACATTCAGCACAATATTCCCGCCGCCGAGATTATGGGTGAACCAGCGCAGCAAAGTGTGCTTCAGTTGCAGACAGCTATAGTAACAGCACGCCACAAGCAACCACCACTCACTGCGCGCAACTGCCAAAGCCTACCGATCGATATGGTGGGTGAGTGGCGTCGAATGACTTGACAGCAGCAGCAGCAGACAACTAGAAACATTTCTATCTGGAGGTGTTCACGGAGCTGTGTTCACGCGACCTGTATGTGCTTGAATGCAGCAGCAGCCCAAAATTTCGCCAAAATGCCCGATCTTCCGGGTCCTGTGACGCGCCTCCGCCGTTCTCCACAGACGTACCTGTGTATGCTCGATCAACAAACGGATTTAATGTGAATTAATGTAGCTGGTTCATCGCGGGTGTTCTCAATCTGCAAAAAAAACATGCAGAGACTTTGGATTTGGCACAGTTTGACTTTTCGATCTACGGGGCAAAACGTTTTAAAACAGATGCTTTGTTTCCGTCTATTTTTTCGTCCCCGCCCGCCCGGTGTTTGCCACAGGGGTTGGGTTTTCGTCGCTTGGCAACAACGTTGAAAGACAAGCCGATCACTTCGTGAGCTCGGCAACTAGGTTTTTACCGCTTTTGTTTTTGCTCTATTTTTTTTGCGTAACCATTATGAATGGTGGTCGGGTAGATAACGTCGTGCGGGTCGAGAACCCTCACTCCGCGCAAAGGGGATGATTTCACCACGCCGTGTTAAACTGGTCAAGCACCCTCGAGGCAGTTACACACAGCAATGCTTATGACTGTCTCTCGAAGTGAAAACACTAGAAAAAATATAAGTCATTCGCAGTTAGCTGTCATCCGTATGCAAGGAGCAAGTAAGCACAAGATGCCGAACACCCTCAGCAGGATGCAGCGCACCCTCCTTGGGACTCGCCGATTACCTCACAGCCCTTCGCGCTCGGTGATGTGAGAGTCTGGTCCAGTGACAACCCGGCGTGCTTCGTCCAGGTTGTATAGGGATGCGAGGTCAATGGTCTAACTGCACGCGACTGTGAGTACAACCCCCCCTAAAAATAATAATGCTGTTTTGGGGCAATCCTGCTCTACTCTTGAACCCAAGTTGTTTCATTCCACGTCCTTTTCGTTTGGTTCTGCGAAACGCCATCTCCTTTTTACAGCGCTTTTTTTGTGAGAAATCTTGCGTAGCCTTAACCCCTTTGAACCTAGGTTCCGTTTAGGCGTCAATTATTGTTCAACCGCAGAAAAAAGAGAAAATATAGTCGAGGTGTACTTCCGTAGAGGAACCGCTATCTCCACCTATGGACCATGCGGGCAGCCCGCGACAGGGTGGTGGCGACAAAGTCACAGAAGGGATGATGGTGGTCACGCTGCCGCCAGTAGGGCAGGTAGCCTTGTAGACCTTGAAATGATCAGTCATCTAGATGCCTCAACTACTCTATTTTCAGGTAATGATCAATCAAATGATCAGTGAAGGTCCATAGCCTGCTGGTATTTATACCTCTGTTCTTCTCTGTCCCCCCCCTCATGTAAGCCCTGCCGGCTCACTAGAGCTCCCGTTTTTTCCCACATCACACCAGCACACCAGCACACCAGCACGCGCACACGTAGCGGCTAGCTAGGTTCGGGCGAGGGTAGGTGTGGAGCTACAGTATGAAGTTATCTTCATCAGCAAGTATGTGAGGTCATTGACGTCATACTGTACTCACAGGATGCCCCACCATCACCTTCACCAGTAACCTCTACCTCCGGGAGACACCTCGCGGGCGAGCGATGCTGGCTGCTCGGGCGGCGGCCCAGATAAATGCGTCCAGCGCCCCCGAACATGTCGTCTATGCTTTTGTTGTTGAACTCGTCTACACTGCTGCTTTTGTGTAGTTTAACGGCTGACGCGATGACTGCTCATCTTTGGAAATGTATGTGCGATCAAGATTAACAACATATTCGCCTGATTGAGAGCGTAGCATCTGATTGAGAGCGAGATTGCGCGATACGCTGTAGCCGGACTACCACTGAGAGGTGGAGCTTGCTGTGTAGCTTGAATTGAAGGGCTAGCCCGTAGCTTCAAGCCGCTACCCTGGTCATCCTGTGGGAGTCTCTCGTTGTGGAGCTACAGCGGGGAGCAGAAGCTACAGCAGAGCCCACCGCCCGACGCGATACCGCCCTGAAACAGTTTGAGCAGAAATAGCCAATCTGGGCAAATCTAGCAACTTGTCTAGCTCCTCGCTGCAGCATCCGATGACGATGACACGCATATGCTCGCGAAGCTGCTGATGAGACCTTCAATTTGCACCGCTTCTTGGAATAGCCCGTCCCCTACTTGCCAAGAAATGGCAAGAGGCGTCTGGACCCGAAATTTCATTTTTTTTGGCTCTCGCTCTCAATCAGATACTTCGCTCTCAATCAGGCGAATATGTTGTTGATTGTAAAAAGGTTGATGCAGCATACATACCACGATATCTTGGCTCCGCTGGGCTTGAAATACAAATAAATGTTGTTGCAGCCCTCCGCTCTTCGCATCAGTGGCTGCCTAGGTTCGGGCGAGGGTATGCGTGATGCTGTCACGTGTGTCTCTGTCAAATCATTGTTAGAGATATCAATGTTGGCATTCGCATTTTACGCGTTGCGCGTATTGAAACCTACCTACAGAAGGTTTTACCCAATGGGACTGACGCCATTTCAGTGGCTGGTTGGCGCGGTCGATGCAAAGATTTTATAGACACACCTTCGGACTTCCCAACACCCGGCGTGGAGGGCTACAGGGGGCGGGACTTCATGACTTGCTCCTCACCAGCATTTATTTACAAATGAACAATCAATGGTCAGTCAGCACGTCTGTAGACCCAAAAGGGGTAAGAACCTCTAGTTCTGACCGAGGCTCGGAAGTTCCTAGTTCCTTGGGGTTTTGCTGCGAATAGACCCGGTCGCCCCGGTGGTCTAGTGGTATCCTCGTAATCCGCTAGTCGCAGAGGTCGTGAGTTCGAATTCACATGGGATGAAAATCTTACGAAATGTGCAGGTGAAAGCGAAATAAAGCTTAAAAGCTCTCGTGAGTACCAAAGTTCGACGTTAGCACCGTTGACGAGAGAAAGGGACGGCTGGACCCTTTTCGCGATAAAAATAATATCCAGCACCCATCGCAGGAGGAAGGTGGGGCATGAAAAGAAATACCAGGTAAAAGGAAAAAAAAGCCCTGGTGTTTACCCCCTCCTGTGTGACCCTGGATTGTAGTTGTACGAAAAAATACACTGAAAAGTGTAGCACTCTACATACGCTGAAAAGTGTACAGCACGTCTCACCACGAAAAATGGGGGGACTGTCGCCTAGATCTAAGAATAGTCTAAAAAATAGGACGAAAACACAACACACACATCCGCCATACTAGACTACTGATTTTAGTGTAGGGTTCCTTAACCGAGCTCACATACAAGTAAGGTGCTCAAGTTCTTGGACTTGGAGCATTTTTAGGCTCGATTTCTTAGCCGCCAAGTTCTCAAGTGCGGGCGCGTTGTGTACTGATTGCCTGTGGACCCCGTAGGGAGTAGGTAGGTGGTGCACGACACACACACACGGAGAGGGCGGAAGGGTGATAGTTTGTCGTGTCAATCCCTTGGTCAACCCTGTCTTTTCCTGCGACACAATCAATCACGCTCCGCCGGTAAATTCCTGCCTTGACTTGAAGGTCACATCAAATAGTCTACATGCACGCCGATGATTCAAGGGCTCCTGAGAGAAAGAACGAGACTGACTACCGACGGGTGGTGGGGCATCGTTGGGGAGGGAGTCATTGCCTCTTGCACCAGTCTGTCAGGTTGTGCAGAGTTTTCTTTTTTTGCAACAAGAAGAGAGCTCGGCACATCTTTTTACCACATCTTTTTACTATCATCCAGGTAGGTATGTCACATACGTAGTCTAGACCTCACGCTGCAGATTGTTATTGTTGCGCATTGATGATAGAGATTACGCTTTGCAAAGACAACATCAACGACCAGGCCAACGGACGGACGAATAATAATGAGTCTCTCGACGTTGCTACCCTTGTTGCTTGACCTCCATCATCATGCACAAAGCAAAAGATGCGGACCCTGCAGTACCGCCGCCAACAATACGCGTATCCCTTTGCAAAGTGTAGGTAGATATGGATAGAAGTATGTTTTGTCACATTGGGCAGCTACAGCATCCGACCTCGAGGTACAGGCAGCGACGAACGAACATGGAAATGTTTTTATTGGTCAGCAAGTTGCACCGCCAACGCTCCCTGCTCATGCCAATGTGCATTTTTTCGGGGCCGGGGTTCGCCCACGTCCCCTCGGCCCCGGCAATCGCGTAGGCGTGTTGCATGAAAAGTCGGATGTTTCCTCCATTTGCTCTTGCTTCGCCCCACCTCGAGGCTATACCAGGAGCAACAGGCTCATTCGGGGCATGTTGACTGTCGTTCGGAGGGCCGTACCAGGGTCGACCAGGCCGCGGCGCGGTGCGGCAGTGGCAGCGGCGGGCGCGCAGCAGCAGCAATCGCCCACTCTCTACCAAAGCTCTACTGCTTCAACATCATCACGCACCAGCAGCAGCAGCAGCTCGACCAGCAGCAACAAGACTAACGTTGTTGTGCCACAACGCACCGCTGCCTTCTCTGCTGTAGCGGCTTCCGGCTCCCCTAGCATCAGGCCATCCCCGTCGACTTCTCCGTCGCGCTCCCACGCGGCGCTCCCGTCGCCGAGGTGGGAGGGATCTGGGGGGCAAAGCAGCAGCAGTGGAGCCTCTTCGAGCGAGGCCTTTGTCCGTCCCTCTGCCCCTGCATCATCCTCGCAGGCTAGGAGCATAACCACCCGGAGCGGCGGAACCCAGCAGCAGTGCCGGGCAGGGGGATCGATGCCCGGTGTACGACCGGGACGCGGGGCAGACCTAGCTGTTGGCGCGGTAAGTGTTTTTTTGTTAGCCGCGCGCGCTCGCTTGTTGCGCGTTTTTGCAAAGGATGATGGAGGATACAATCGTCACTCGGTCCTTGGGATAACCCACCAGTAGCCACCTGCAAGGCGGAGCAGGTTGGTTGTAAATTGCGGTAAAGGCCGGGGGCTCGCTTGCTGCTGTTCCCAACGTCTAGACCCACGGTTGTGTCGGATACAACTGTGTTAGTTTCTGCGCACGTAGCCGCAGGCGCGAATTCAGGGCCGCGGCCCATGCACAAAACCAATAGACACAGCACATGAGAAGTGGAGGATGACCGACCGACGACATATGTACTGCTCAACAGTTGAAGAAGGTCTCTGCCTCTGCCTACTGTATCTTCGTTCACTTGGGGGCTAGTGCGCATCCGTGTTGCAGGCGTGGAGTGACGGTGCACTCCCGCCGAAGTAATGGTTCGGGGGAGGTGGAACAAAGATCCCGATGTCATAGTCAAGCGATCCAAAACGAAACGTACTTCGCCCGGCGGCGCACGTTTTTTGACGCGGGTCTGTCTCCTGAGGCCTCTCCCCGCCCGCATGGCTCATATTTTAGCTAATGGCACATGATGTGCTGCAGACAGACAAACAGATACTTCGTACTAGTATAAGAAATACGCGCCCGCCGCGAACGCTCTCCTGCTACATTTTTCCCGCGCTTCTTGTAATGATTCTGTCATTTTACAAGAGTTTCCACACATAAATAATTGGATTGGTAACTGGTCCATGTGCCGAAGCGACTCTACAGCTGCTCGGTGCGAGCAGTATTCCCTCCCCAGCAGCGCAGAAGTCGTGCACATAGGTAGCACGACAGCGGGAGCCCTGACAAGCACGCGGTTCAACAACAGCGGTGACCGCATCTTTGCCGAGTCGCGTTGATCACCAATTGATCTTGTTGATGTTGATTAGTCTGCTCGCTCTTTCTCTATCTCCAACTCCTGTCATCTTTTGTCTCCATTTTTCAATCTCTCTCTTCGACCTACAACCGGCCTTCGTCCCTACCCTCGCCCACAACAGCGACACTGCTCCGGCGGCGGCGGGGGAGGAAGCGGAGGGGGAGCGGCGGGAACAAGCCGACGATGGCTGTGGACGGCGGCGGCCATGACGGCGGTGACGGCCGTAACGGCCACCACCGCCAGCAACACCTCCGCGTCACCCTGCACACCCGACTCCATGTGAGCGTTTGTTTCTCTCTGAAGAGTCGAAGGTAGACGCTCGTCCCTCCGATCATGTGACCTGATGCACTATTGCTGTTCCCCTGAAAGTACAACGACGGGGGCGAGTGCGGGGTGGTGTCTTGTGTCCGTTTACATTCGACTCGACAGCAGTAAAGGGGGTTCAAGTGCCTAATCTAAAATGACCAGGGTTGTATAATTGTATGCATGTACATGCCGAGTTGGAGACAGAAAATCCCTTTGGCCGAGGCTAGCAACGTGGGTTGGCCTATGTTTACATGCTTGCGGCTTGTATCGAGGACATATTCTACTCTTCTATTGCGCGAACACCTCCTTGGCATCGTTGTCAAGGCTACCTCGGATTCCAACTCTTCGGTGCATGTGTCGTCATGTCAGTCACGGCGTGGAATTCTGCCGTTTTTCTCACCACAAGCGCTCCTTTTCGACGTTTCGGCGACTCGGCTGCCCTTCGCGCGCTGACACCCCCCCAGGGCGGCAACATCGGCGCCGGGTGTAGCAGGAGGGGGGAGGGGAGGCGGTAGATGCGAGCTGAAAAACAGCAGGTGCAGCAGCAGCAGCAGCAGCAGCAGTGACGACAAGAGCAGCTGCAGCGGTGTCCGTGGTTCTTCTGAAGCCGGACAGAAGCAGAGGGAGGACGAGGCACCTCCGGCTGATGCTTGGCGATCACCGTCAGCCTCCGCATCCACGCCTGCAACAGCACCTCGAGCAGGCGCGGCATCACCACAGGCCACGGCAGCAGGCTGGAGAGAAGACCTATCACGATCATCGGCGCCTCCGTCTTGGTTAGACGCCGGGGTTTTCCTGCGCGGGGTTTCGGCGCTAAACTTGCGGGGAGGGGTGAGGGCCATGAGCCCGGCGGCAGCGCCCAGTGGCCGCGGGAGTGAGGAAGCCGGGGAAAGGGGCAAGAAGAAGGTGGACGGGGAAGGGCGCGGGAAGCGCGTCCCGTTGGCCGGGCGGCCGCTGTTTACGAGCGTTGCGTCGACCAAGGTAGATCGATTTGACACGGCCTGCTGCAGCTCCCCTGTCCCTCGTGCTGGTGCTGCTGTTTTTCTGCTGGTGCTGCAGCCCGGCGCTGTTTGTTGTCGTTGTCGTCGTCGTCGTTATCGATCGTTGTTCCCACTGGTCTCGGGCATGCTTCTATTGTGCGTGGGAAACATACATCACTGAAAGACTGCCCGTTCGAGAGACAACCACAGCAGTCTCGTGTCTCTTGCCGGACCGCCAACACTACTTTTTATTTGTGAACATTGTGTTTGTTCTTTGCAAACCAACGCTGGACCAATGGACCGATGTAGAACAGTTTTCTGGTACTCGAGAGCTGCCAGACCCCCCGCAACCACGCGCCCAAATTGCCGCAGCGCCATCCGTTTTTCGCCAATTTACTACTCCCCTGGAATGGGTCAAAGGGCACCATCGCATTGGTGTTGAATGTACCAGGGATCCCTTCGGTGTGGGCTCATGAGACTACAACTAGTGTCATGAAGGGGTTATGAAAGATGAAAATATAAACAGGCAGCAGGACCAGGCCACAGTTGGGTGCCAGCTGTAGTTGATGGTGACGTTTCCCAAGCTGGACAGCTCACACAGCTGGCGTGTTTTACTCGAAGACCTCACAGAACCTCACAGAACCAAAAAGGAAAAGTTACAATTTGTGCATACAGACTTTCATAGAGCACGCTAGTTTCTATTTTCACTACTGCTGTAGCATGGCTGTGAGCGTAACCACTAGATGCTCTGCCTAGAGTAATTTACCTACTGGTACATATTTTGAGCCAGTCATGGAGGCGTCATATTCTTTGCCATCTGATCCTGGAGGAGCTTGTTTTTTGTCCGCATATCCGTCTTCCCCAGAACCACACATTTCCAATAACACATCAGAGCAAAGATAATCAAATCACACACATATTTGTAAGTAGGAAACGTTAATTTGTACGCTTCTGCTATATTCTCATTTTTTTTGTACCTTGATGGTGGTCCACTCAGGGGCACCGGCCGCGCATGGAGGATGAGTTTTTCTTGTCCTCCGACGGGAGCTTTTCGGCCGTTTACGACGGGCATGGTGGCGCTAACGTGTCAGAGTACTTGAGGCGAAACCTCTACAAGCACGTGAGTTTTGTGTATCTGTTTGGTGTCGATTGTTGATGTGATCGTGTTGCTGCTGCTGCTGCTGCTGCTGCTGAGGTGAGTGTTTCGTTGTGCTTTGAGGGACCGTTCTGGGTGCCGTTCTTGACCATCACTCTTCCGTTTCTCTCTGCTGTCCCAACCTGCGCATCATTACCTCGGTGGTCATATGCGTCGACGAGTCTGAAAAAGACGATACACCGGAACTTTTGTGGTCCAGAGCAACTGTACTGATGAGTGGTCCCTCCGCCCCTTGCTCTACATTTCGTACGCTGACCGTTGAATGGACTTCACAGACCACACCCACAAACAAACGTCTGCAGAATATTTCTACTGCTGTGTGGTCCCCTTGCTATACAAATCGCCCGCTGAACAAACTAAACACACCGCACCCATGTTGTTGTGTGCGTAGGTGATGGACCACCTGCCCCCGGGGGACGACGTGTACGGCCTCGAGACTGTCCAGGAGGCGTTGCGGTCGGCCTTCAAGTGTGCCGACGACTACGTGATCACGCAGACCCCCTACGGCAACGAGGGGAGCTGCGCTGTGTCGGTTACGATCCACTGCGACAAGGAAGGCAAGGTCTCCATCATCTCCTGCAACCTGGGAGACTCACGGTAAGGGAGGGGGTGACGCATTGGTGGTGCAAGTATGCCTGGGGGGGGGTGCTTCTCGGTTGTGATCCACTGTGACAGGGAGGAGAAGGTTGTCTCGTGCAACCTGGGAGACTCGAGGTAGGCGGGGGGGAGGGGTGACGCGTTGGTGTAGATATGGGGGGGGGGGTTGCTTCTGGGGGGCAAGGTTCGTAGGTGGTTGGAACCGCTGATGTATTGGTGTGCAAGTGTGGGGGTGGCTTCCGTTTTGTTCTTCTGTGCGATGGTTTTGGTAGTGGAAGCGGCGTGTCCTGCCTTTCATGGTGGTGGCGGCTTGTCTTCCAATTGTCTGGAGCTGTCGGTCGTGCTGGTAGTGCATGTCTTCGCGATTTTTCTTCTGCGATCATATCAGACACTCACTCCGTGGTCTCAAGGTGGACAGGAAAGACCCAAGGATCCCGGTGCAGCAGCGGTGCGTTCTCTGCGTGTTTGACTGCTGCGGTTGCTCTTGATGTTGCTTCTGCTCTTGTCGTTGATGCCAACGGTTTCGTTCTCAAAGAGTCTTCCACGGAAAACGATAACGATACATGGGTTGATCGTTGCATGTTCATGATCGTTTCTCCGGACGACGTTTGCTCCTGCTGTTTTTGTTCCCGTGGCATCGTAACGTAACGCCAGGGCGGTGCTGAGCAGAGGAGGAAAAGCTCTGGATCTCACAGAGGACCACAAGCCCAACGCGCCTAGAGAGATGGAGCGAATTTACAGGTGCAGGAAGAGGGGGGGGGGGGGTACTCATAATCGTGCATGCCGTAGT
>CACKRE030003406.1:82731-110700 GCA_902602495.3 Ectocarpus sp. CCAP 1310/34
CTGTGTTTCTGTGTGTCTTGGTTCGCTGCTTGGTTCTGGGTTTGCGGTGGGTTGGTTCTGGAGGCGTTTTCCATCCTGCAGCATTTCGTTGCAGGACCATCCTGCAAATAGGGTCTCCCGATTCAGTTGGCGTTCGGGGCAGCCGGGGGTCGCCCTGCGCCCAGCTGTGGAGCCACTGCGATCGCCCCGCCGAGGCCGGCGGTCACAAACACACCAGCAAGGACGTGCACAAGACACCTTAGCGGCACACAGGGGAGAGTGCAAAGGGGTGCACGATAAGAAATGCAAGCTTCCATGGACTCAGAAATGGTCCGAGAGCGGCTGGAGGAGCTCGGGGAGGAGCTGCAGACGGTTGCGTCCTTAGTGCACCTGTCCATCAAGAACCAGCAACATGGCGTGCACGAGTCGGTTGGCAGCTTCGACTGCTCGGGGGATGCCGAGAGGAAGTTCCAGGTGTGGTATAGAGCATGGGGGCAGTTGGCAGGTCTCTATGACGCCATTTGTCTGGGTTGAGGGCTTAGTTCTTGGGTTGTGTTCTTGTAAAGGTTTGTGTTAGACTACATGTACAGGTCTGGGAATCCTCATCCAGATTGATTTTTCCGTTGGTCTGTTTGGTTGCACAAGACGGTACACGCTCACCCTCCTTCGTGTCACTCACTGCTGCCTCTCATCAGCTTTTGCGTTCGGCAGTTGTTGTTGTACTAGGCGGATGCTCTTGGAGCACTACCGATGTTTCCCTGACCATATCAAACGACCCACAGATGTGAATTGATGTCTCCGGTCTCCAGCACGAATGGCCGTGGTCGCGACACGCATCCCGCACTACCGCCGTGCTTACTGCTGTGACAAAAAAAAACACCCCCTCAGGACGGATTTGCAAAGCTCGGTTAACCCTATCCAGAAAGGGTAGCAGTGCCAAAGCTCGGTTACCCCTATTAGTCAGCTCTTGGACTCAGTAGTCGAGAGTTGAAGCGGTTCTTAAGGGGGGGTGGTATCTTGTGTCATGTATGGGACGCAAAGCTGTCACGACAGCAACTGGTATTGGCGAGGAACAAGCTGGATTTTCAAAAAAAGAAGTGTCCTATCAAGAGCAGCCGGCCACGGTGATTGTGAGGGTGCCCCCCGATGGCCATCCTGGAGACATGTATCGTATGCTCTGTTTGGTGTTGTTCCTGCCGACTGATGACGCTTTCGGCGTGAGGGCGCGAGTATTCGAAGGACTTTCTGTTGGACGCATATTGGACACTGATTAATACTTGCTGCGCATTAAAGCAGTGCCCAAGTTGCGACCAAAAGACTGTCCTTCCACGACGCGCACCCTCACGCCGAAAGCGTCATTAGTCGGCGGGAACACCAAAACGAGCGACATATTCCCCAGGATAGCCATGGCTGCCTGCCTTTGCAAGGGAGGGAGGCACCTGCATCGACTAATACGAAAAAACGGAATGGTGACGTTGATTGTGACCATGGTCGCCTTCTTCCACAACCGTTGCACCTGTCACGACGTGCATGTGGAATGGCGGTTCAGCATGCCTGAAACTAGTAAATATTCTCTCGGTGAAAATACTTTATGAGTAGGATTCACATTGCACAGCAGAGATCTCCCGGGCGGGGGGAGAATCTGAAACCATTGACCTCGTGCTGGGCAGAAGAAGGTGTCGTCTGTGCTACTGCCTCTACCCGACTCTAGACTACGTGTAGGCAAGGGTCGGCACGGTAGTGGTTGTGGCTGTCGCTGGTGCCCGTCATCCCGGAGTCGAACACCTGTACACGCCTCTGACAAATGGTATCCTGAACCCTGTATTCCGCGGTTGGCTGCTCGTCCCGTTGGGTTGGCCACCACAATTTGCACCCCCCCCCCGAAATGATCCGTTACAAAAGCCCCGATATCGGTACTCGCTTTGTTGGCCTCGGGGGAACTTCAAGGGTTTGGTTGGGACGCTTTGACACGATCCCGATTCATGCACGCTGGGAATGGCGTGGGACGCGTGGTCGTGGTGCAGGTTCTTAAGGGAGAGGTGCAAACACTCGCGAGGGTGCTCGACAGCAACAGCTCATCCCTGGCGTCGCTCACGGCCGACAGCCTCGCAGACGTGAATAGACTGGCGGACCAGGCCTCTCGGTGCAAGCAAGCCATCGGCGCTCTTGATGGGCTGTGCCAGGTTGGGGCGGCTTTTGTTGTTGAGTGTTGTGCGCTATTACTGTATGTTGATGATGTTGGTGGGTATTGGTAAGTGTTTCTGTTGTTGGTGGGGATGTTGCTGTTGTGGTTTTCATTGTTGTGCTGTTGTCGGTATTGTTGTTGATGTTGTTGAGGTTGTCATTTTTTGTCGTTGTTGTTGTTGCTGTTGTCATTGCTGCTGCAGATGGGGTTATTCGATGCCGGTGTTTTTTCAAGCCTTGACACCGATGGAGCATACAGGACATACTTCTGATCGATTCCCGCTTCGATACGGTTGAGCACGACATTGTCGCTTCTTGTGGCGGCCGCATTTTCCGGAAAACAAAACATCAAGAGCGATTTTTGCCCCTGGCAGGCGGAGGATTTCCTGAACTCCTCACAGTCTCTCCTAGCCAAGAACGAGTACGTCCAAGCGGCCGATGCCGTGGCAAGCGCCGAGGTGCTCCTGGGTGACCTCCAGCGAGCGGAAGCGGCGAGCGTCAACCGAGGGGGAAGAGCTGGGGGCGGGGTCGACAAGGAAAACCGGCGGAACGGTTCCGGAACAGGTGCTCGATGTTCTTCGACAGAGAAGACCCGAATCCGCAGGAAGTTTTGCTACTGGTGTTATGTCTTGGGTTATTCGCAATACTCAGAGGGGACAGCAAGTGCCCCTGTAGGCAGCCCGCTTATTGAGGGCCTAGTATAGTCAGCAAGGAATGTGTGCCGCGGCGTCACGAGCCACTCTGACGTGGTCTGACAGGCTTGGAACACAGCACAAGAATGCACTGCTGTGTGCATGTGGCCCAAGAAGTGTGAGTACTCGAAAGTGGTGGAGGCATCTAGGCAGCAGCACCAGCACCAGCACCAGCACCAGCACCAGCAGCGGCAGCGGCAGCGGCGACATGAGGAGAAGGGGAGAGCACACCGGGGAAGCCGTTGTTTTTGCCCTTAACAATTTGTTTTCCGGCTGGACCACAGCAGCTTCGGCCGCAACTCAGGTTAACATTTGGCACGACGAGGTGCAGGAATCTGTTTCGTGCAAGTGCAGCCACAAATAGCGACTATTTTCTTGGAGGACGCTGTACTGCTGTCGTGCCGCCGACCTGATTTTGTTGATCGTTGTTGGTGCAGGTGGGGGCAGCGGCGTTCTCCGCGCCGTGAAGCGCCTTCTCTTGAAGAGGAGGGCCGCGTTGGAGAGCCACCTTCGAGACCTGGTGCAGGAGGCCCTTCAGCTGGGACCCACCACTCGCTGCCGGAAGGTATAGCATAGCTCTATGTTTCTTGTTTTTATTGGGTGCAGTTATGGATGAGTCTGCGATGATGCGGCTCCTTCGCAGATGGTCTGCGTTTTGTGGACCATGTGTTTTGGCTGTGCTGATTTTTCGGAGTTCGTTACCGGCTGACCCATGCGAGACGCATCGTGTTTGCGGGAGAGGCAACAGGCGAGGAACGCGAAAAGCCGCTTTGGTGTACGTGCCTGACTGGTAGCTTTTTACACTGGCGTGGCAAGAACTAGAGGATCCTTTGAAGTCTCTACTGCAGTTTGTTTGGCGCTATTGAATGAATCAACGTAAGACGCTACAGGAGCAGCCTGATACACAGTAGGAGTGTGGTAACTTGAATAGTGGAACTGCCGATTGATTTGGTGGTATCAGAATCTCTTAACACAAATCTCGACATGTGCATGAACCCGATTTTTCGAATAGCGGCACTGCCCTGAACAGTGGCACATGCTCCTCTTTCCCCTACATGGCACTATACCGGGCTGCTTACCGGGTTATGAAAGCAGCGACCTGTGTGGGAGGGAAATGTTCTTTTTCACGATACACGCAGAAATTGTTGGAAAGACGCGAGACGAGGGGGCACCGTTAAGGTGACGTTCAAACTGGAGCAGACTGTTATTCAGGGGGCGTCTACGACTACGTCACGCTGTTGCCGTGCCTTGGTACAACATTGTATTTTATTCCGCTCGCGACCTCCAACGGTGCCACTTTCGCTAACCCCCTGGATGTTCAAGATCGAGAAATCACACCATTGCCGCGAGTTGGTATCCACACGGGCACCGATATGGAACGCCTGTTTTTTTTTGTCTTTCTTCCACCAGTTATTCTCCGGGTACCTATGCGATCGTTATTTCCGATCGGCGGTGCCCCTCGTCGACGTCTTCGAGGCTCTCGGGAGGCTGGGCCAGCTCGACGCCCTGTTCTCGGAGATTTCGGAGAAGCTGAGGAAGGGCGTCGTCGCGCCCCTCTTGTCTGCTCGCCACGTGCCGCCTCCGAAGGTACGCAAGCCCCGTGTGCTTGTGGCGCACAACAAAAGCAACAAAATAAGAAAGCACCGTTCCGATCTCTCGATCCGGTACCTTCATCTGTCCGTACTGGACGAACACTTGACGCGGCCGATGCCCGTGGTCACGGACTAGCTTACACTTGCAAAGGTATAGATCCACGAAGACGTAGTTCTTCAATACCGAGGTACTTCCGCAGGGCCTGGAGAACCAAGTAACAGTGGGGATTCAAGCCACGGGACTGGAGCAGGCGCGCCCTAAAACCAAGTGAAAGTGAAAATTTTCTTGTTTTCCGATCTCTTGGACAGGCAGGTGTCGCCTGCTCTCTTCTTGGTCCACCCCCTCCACATGGGGTAGTTTTTCGCAGACTTCGGCTGTCGGTTGGAGGGGCAGTCATTATCTCTTGTAATCCCATGGAGAGGGTTGGGTTGGATGCCATTATGACAACAACCCGACCCCGTTTGCAATCTTATTTCCGTGCCTATCTGTTTTTTACCAATCAGCGAGTTTCGGACACGGACTCGGCTTCGCTGACTTACGCTCCCGCCCCAGCCAGCGGGGTCGGCGCCGGTGGAGCATCGGCGAGTCCGGGCGGAAGCGGGTTTCCATCGAAGGAGGGGGGGGGTAAGGAAGGGGGCCCCGGGATGGTGTCGGAGCTGCTGGGTCGTGTTACGGTTGTGCTGGAGTTTATGCACGAAGAGGTGAAAACGTGTGTCAGAGAGAGAGAGAGAGGTGTACTCATAGTCGTGCATGCCGTAGTCGTTAGACCATTGACCTCGCATCCCTACAAAGCCGGGACGGAGCACGCCGGGTTCTCACCGGACCAGGCTCTCGGGGTTCTCACCGGACCAGGCTCTCACATCTTCGGCGAGTCGCATGAAGGGTGCGCTGCATCCTAAGGGTGTTCAGCATATTGTGCTTACTTCCTTGCGTACGGATGACAGCTGCGTATGACTTNGAGGGGGGAGAGCGGGGGTGAAGGGGTACTCATAGTCGTGCATGCCGTAGTCGTTAGACCGTTGACCTCGCATCCCTACAAAGCCGGGACGGAGCACGCCGGGTTCTCACCGGACCAGGCTCTCACATCACCAAGCGCGAAGCGCCGTGAGATATTCGGCGAGTCGCATGAAGGGTGCGCTGCATCCTGCTAAGGGTGTTCGGCATCTTGTGCTTACTTCCTTGCGTACGGATGACAGCTGCGTATGACTTAATTTATTTTCTGGTACTTCACTTCCAGAGACAGTTGTTAGCACTGTGTAACTGCCTCGAGGGTGCTTGACCAATTTTTCACAACGTGGTGCGATCATCCCCTTTGCGCGGAGTGAGGGTTTTCGACCCCGCATAACATAATCTTCTTGACCACCATTCATGGTTACCGCAAAAAATGGTCACCTGGTTGCCGAGCTCACGAAGTGATCGGCTTGTTTTACAACATCGCTGCCAAGCGACGAAAAACCAACCCCGATGGCAAACACCGGGGGGGGAGGGGGGCGGAGGGGCAATAGACAGAGGAAGTCAGGCAGACAAACGCACAGACAGGCACAGACAGACAGAAGGGAGAGAAAGAGAGAGAAAGAGAGACAGAGACACCCCGAGAGACAGAGAGGGAGAAGGAAAGACAGGTTGTTGTATCTTAACGTCAGCCCATCATCAACGTTTCTTACGGGGAACTCGAATATGTAATGGAAACGTGGACGTGCTACGCAGGTTTCGATGTGGCAAAACCAGAAATTTACGTCAGAACATCGGCAAGGTGTGGGTGGTTGGTATACGAGCGGTCCTGCTTCCACTCGGGAAACACGCGTGTTCTTTTAGGCAACTTGATGATGCAAGCGGTGTTCAAGGACGCATGAGACCCTCGTCCGTCCTCCCTTACACAAGCTCTTGGACTTGGACCATCCCTGCACACCGAAATGCGCCTGCCGGCCTTGTGTTTTTTGCGTTATTTTTTTCAAATGAGCCTTGTATTTCGGTACAGCGGGGATTTGTTTCGCAACGAAATGAATCTTGTCTTGAGCAAGAGCGGTGCCGCAAGGGGGTCATTCGCCAGTAGGCAGCATTTCTTCGAGCAGTATTGATAGTTTTTTTGGCTGTGCTTTTTTGACCAGGCTTTCGGTAGTGTTCCTCTAGTACTCTGCTCTCGAATAATGCCGTGGAGTAGATGAGCAACTGCCGCGTTTGTTCCTAAATAGTGGCGGCGCCAGGTAGGATCGAGGAGGGTTGGGTTATGGCATTTCATTCATTTCGCCTCTTTCGTGCAGCGTGGATGTTCAACGAGTGCCCCCGGTACTTGGAGAGCGATAGAAGCTCTTTTCGCACGTCCCCCTTTTTTGTTCTTTTTTCGGTTGATTCTTTTTTTTTCAGTCCATGTTCGTGCTCGCTCATTGCCGCAACTTGGTTGGTTCATTCGTTCGTGATTGGGCTCCGATTGTACCCGTGTAGGTATTAGGGGGGCAGGCGCACCTGACTTCGGCGTTCGGCTTGCAGCTGATGTCTGACCCTGATGGGCTGAGCAAGATTCTCCTCAACAAGCTGGAGGACCACATCCCGCACAGCGCACAGCAGCTGCCAGACTTCGAACGGGTGACTTTGATGCTTTATTTTTTGAGTGAAACTGTCGACAATATTCTGAAGGCCCCATCTGCCATAATATTGCACCCTGTAAACTCGAAGCTGCCGTTCCAAATCCGCGGTGCTTGGTTTTGATTTCTCCCTTGATCGTGTCTCCACCTGAGTGTATCCTTTCTGCAAGCTCCAATGATAGCGTCTCGGGCTTTTCTCATCACAAGGTATCCTATCGACGGCTGTATCCTACGCACACCTGCGTGGGTTTTAGGGACACCGGAGCTTTCCTCGTGGATGAGATATGCGTCAAGCTCGTCTTCTTGGCAATGGCCAGGCTGGTCGGAACAAAGTATCCCGATGCGGCCGAACACGTCACTCATTTTCCTTTCAAAAACACGAAATATCGCATCCCTATCACAGGGAGCGCGCGACGCTTGCTACCTCTTCGAAGATCGTCTCAGTGAGATGGGCTACTACGCGGAAGACAACGCTGCGCCGGTCAACCAGCAGAAGGCCGCCGTGCGGGGGAACCTGTGCCGCTTCGTTGAAACTGTCGACGGGAGGTGAGAGTCCAGGCGCACCGGCCAAGTCATTCGTGTCGTATTTACTTCCTTCTCTTCCTTTGTGTGCTCCGCATTTCTTCTTCTTGGCGTCTGTGAAACAATGGCATCCGTTTGAGAATTCGAACCATCATTTATTGCGATGTCTTGTCCTTTTTGATTCGGCAAGGGTTTTGGCGAACCGAAGGGCGCTCGCTTTTCCACACACGACGTGACCCTGTTCCTTTTTTGTTACTCCTTTCGCTTTTGGTTGTTCGGGTTTTGCGTGCCTGTCAAGGCGGCATCTGAAGAGTTTCTCACTTTCCTGCCCATTTTGTTTTGTTCAGGTTTTCTGCGAAGCGCAGAAGAACTCTCCTTCAGCAGGCTCGCGACCTGGCCCTAGGGGATTACCACAACACTGTCCAGGTGGAAGTGGATGTCAATTTCTGTCCATTTTTTCATTTTTCGAGTCAGAGTTCAGAGCTGTTTCACCTATAGGCTTGTGTAAGGCAACCGTCAATTCAGCACCAACTAAATAGGGTGGTATGATAGAATTTTGCACTAAGAGGAAGTGAATGTGACATGGAGGTGATACTCCCGCAGAAAGGAAGCCGAATGAAATGGTTTCTCTGCAATGGGCGTCTTGTTCTAAAACAGAAGAAGCAGAGTGCAGGTATGTACCATGTGCTTTTCTGTATTTTCCTGCTGTAAAGTGACAATCGTTGAGGAATGTGTTTCCGCATGTTAATTTCCTGCTACTTCGATACAGCCCAGAATATGTATGTCGTGGTTATCGTTTTGTTCGAATGATCTGCAGTTATCGACTGAATCGTGTATGTATCGCAGCCTTTTCTGTCGTGTGTTTCGTTACCGCAGCCGAAGTGAAGCACGTTACCCGTAAAGTGTGCCTTCGACTTTTACATTACAGGCGTCCCCGCTTTAAGGACACAAAAAATCTCAGAAACATGGTGCCCCGCAGATGTGAAAATGTTGGGGGGGTAGGGTTTTCCACTATTCGACCCCCCCAAAAAAATGTGCTGCAGCACCTGTAGGTCCTGGATCATCAACAGCGGTCTGCTGCAGCCGTACACTGCGTGTGGGTGTATGGAAAGATTCATTCCATCTGCTAGCGGTTCGTCTGCTGCCGGCTTGAAACCATGCGGCGAACCGACGTGCAAGTTCAAATCTGCACTGGTGTCACTGGTTCATCAGTGTCCGTGCGGGCGACCCATGGACGCGTTTTGTGGTCGGGGCATCGGAGAGGAAGGCCACGTTTGTGGTGTGTTGTGCCTCGTTTTGACCTTTTGGGAGGCGCGGTGTCCTCTTTGTCGCTGTGCTTTCCCGACATTTCTGGCCACTATGTTTATGCGTAACCTACATTTTCCTAGTGTCGTTTTACAACCTTCGATATTTTTCAGGTGCGGTAGCGAGATCTTGAACAAGATATTAACGGGGAGGACAACGCCTAAAAAATATAATAGAGCAAACAATTAAGCCCATACCAACACCAGCGCACTACCGTCGTGTACATGTACGATGCGTAGGTCGTAGAACACCATCGCTTATGGCGTTTTGGTGGTACAGTACGGGGAAATTCAAACGATGGTATGCAAGTATGTATTGCAGCACAATAGCAGCAGTGGTTGCGACCTTCAAATCATCTTGTGTCGTAGGTTTCAAACAACACCTCTTGCGGTCGCCTTTCTGCTGCGAATGCGCACCTTTTGACACATGTTTCGCCTTCATTGGCCCCGGGGATGGTGCGTTAGTGGCCCCGGAATGTCAAAGACACTTCCCCGCGTTAAAGACACTTGTTTTGGGGAGGAAACGTGGTGTGCCTTTGAAGCGGGGTCGACTGTAGACGCTCCTCAATAAGAGGGTGCCAACGCGGAAACGGTTGGTTCTGGATCATCGCGTTGATAGCGAGCTTTCCTCACATTCTTATGTCGGGTTTGACGATAACCCTCTTGACCTCTTGCTCGTGGAGCAATCGAGACTTGCCCTGACCGTCTGACCGTCTTACGCGTTTCTGTGGGGCTCTACGGTCCCTGCGTCATCAAGAATCGTACTGCCGCAGTGCAAGTATTTTTTTTGTCCCTCACCACACACCATTTTGTTTGTACCAAGATATGACACGATGTAGCAGATGAGTGTAAATGATTCTGGTCCCCGTTCACCATCATTCTGCCCGCGACTATGGAACCTGAACCTGCTACACGCATCGGTGTTGATCCACGTTTGTTCCTGTCGTAAGGTTTCCGATGCCCTGGAAGGCGGTGCTTCGTCCGACGTTTCTTCCGAGGTGAGTATTGACGGTAACAATACACCGGGAGGCTACAAAAGCTTATAGTTTTCAGGGGTTTTCTCTGGGTTCTTCCTCTCATTAAATACTATCATGGTATATGCATGCATGTAACTGCCACTTTTTTTGCTGTTGCAGAGAGTGCTGAGCACGTCCGTTCACAAACGGGAGGCACGTTGTTCCCCAACGAACACATGGCGGTTTTGCTGCTCGGTGGCAATCAACGCCAACCTTGACCTGAACCCACCGTTTCACTTGGCTCCCTCGCCAGGGTGTCACATCAGCGAAGGGCTCGAAGATGGGAATTTATAAGCACGACAAGGACAGTAGCAACACGCAGGCGTTTCGGCTCGAGGCATGCCAGGTAAGAATGTACCGTTTCACCTGCGTCGCTTCGACACATGTTGCGTTTCGTCACATGTGACGTTGGTGGCAGTACACAGTACCCTCAGCTGAACTACTGCAACCATGACCAGACAAAAGGCAGACCTCCCTTGTCGTTCTCGTATCTATTAGTATTGTGAGTTTTCGTCTCTGGTTCGATTATTTTTGTGGAAATATTATCTAAACTGTTCTCGCAACGGCAACGCCGGTGCCGTTGATGACAGCCGTCCCCGCAGGAAGGGCACCATGGTTTTCAGGAGCATGATGCCCCGTAGACGTAAGAAAACAGGGGGTACGATTTTGAGGACACTGGTGTTGGTGGTGATGCATGTTGGTGACGACGTCAGGTGTCGACCGTGGCCAGCTCCCTTGTGGCGCTTGTTCGTGCTACCCTTGCTGAGGCTTGTTCGGACCAGGTGAGTCTGTATGCTGCAGCTGGTGTTGTGATGGGCCAGCTGCATGCTCAGAAGATGTCGTTTCCGGGTGTTCTTTGTCTGGTTTGTGTTGGTGCCCGTATCTGTAGTCGTGTCGTTTCTTTGTTTTTTTTTTGCACGCGCGCGTGTTGAAACACGATATGTCGAACATCCCACCACTGGAGCGCATCAGCAAACAGTTTTGCGGGCGGAAACGATGGGGAGCACCGGAAAGAGTGGCTCGCGCAACGACATGGCAAGCCCTGATTTTCTCCTCAAGAGGGCTAACGCTTGTTTTCATTGCATTCGGGTGTTTACTTCTTTGGAGGTATTGGGCCACGCATGTGCCCCACCTCAACCACGTTTCCCACTCGTATCTACTTTGTACGCGGAAACGTTTTACGCCTGCCCCAATGAGATTCGTTTTTCGTTGCTGACTAGCGTTCAAGGCATGGTAAACGCTCTATATAGTAATGGGACCATGTTTTCCACGGAACCCCCCCGCACACTCGTACCCCTCGCACCTCCCTACCTTTCAGATCGCGCCTCATTGCGCTAAGGAGCTGTTCCGTACGGCGAGGGACATGCTCGACCTTTTCAGGGCGGTGAGGTTAATGATCTTGACTACTGCGTGCCATCCTTTTCTCCTACCGGATTCATATTGGTTGTATGTTGACTTGCTCTGATTCGAAGTGATCCCAGTGTGCCTTCCGCACACACGTGAAACAGTGTACAGGTCGCACACCACACGCAGATAATGTCCACATACGAGAACAGGGTCGGCTGCACGAAAAATAAGTATACATAAAAAAATTATCGCTTCGTCGTGCCAGCACGTCGTTATATCTCGACACTCTTGTATGTGCCAGCAGGTTGATGTATTTCGAGACTGCGGTGCCTTGAGACTCTACCGCCATCTACATTCCAGATTCGTGTGTGCCACGCTAACGCGATATCGCATGATTTCAGGTGGTTCCCGTCCAACATGCCAACGCCCTGGACGGCGTCCCTCGCATCGCGGCGGTCTTCCAGAACGACTGCCTCTACCTCGCGCACCACATGGTCACTCTCGGCCACGAGTTCCGACACGGCTTGCCTCCCCCAGCTAACCAGACGGCGACAATGATCGATACCGTGCACCTTTTCCGAGAACTAGCTGCGCACAGGTGATTCGTTCGCAGGCGTGAAAGTTGTCAGTTTTGCAGCCCGCGGGCGGTCGTCTGTGCGTGCGGCGTGTTGGACACTGGGGCTGATGTTTGTTAGGCATGAAGTGTTTGCAGATGTGCCACTATTTAGTCTCGGCAGCCGCGATGGTTCTAGCAGGGGCGGTTGTAGAAAGGACACGTGTTTGACGGATCAATATGCGCCGGAAAAGAAGGTATTATACGTACCACAGGTCAGTTCTCTCCCCTTCCAAACTGTGTTCTACCCCCCTTTCAACCGCTCAATACCGTTCAACCTCGTGTTTCCGTCCTCCTCATTCATGCACTTGACGTCACGCCAGCTTCTCCGAGCAGCAGCGGCGGCAACAGCGGCAGCTGCAGGAGTTCTTCACCGGAGTGGATGTCCTCGCCTCCACCGAAGCCGCCGCATCATCATCATCGTCTTCCTCGCTCCATGACACCACCACCTCCGCCCTGGAAGGCACGTTCCCCCCCGGGGAAGGTGAGAATTATCCCCGGGAGCGTTTCGATGGGAGGGGATGGATGGCCACAGCCGGGGGCGACGCGACGACGGTGGGGTACGGCGGGGGCGGCGGAGAGGAAGGGTCCGCGGCGGTGGCTGTGCGGAAGTCGGTGTACCACCTGCGGCAGCTTCGACAGGTGGGTGTGAGGGGCGAACGGAATCCTGAGTCCTAGTCTTGGCTTGTGGTGGTTTGGCATTCCGTACAGAGTGGCGTTTTTTTCTGCTGCGGTACGGTACGGTACGGTGTGCTGTGGACGCCTTTTGGCGGGAGTCAGATCGGCAGGCGAAGACTTGGGGGTCTTGATGGCTCCAAGGACGCATGATTTTTGGGTTTAGCAGGTTACGCTTGTCTGTCTTATTCTTTTTGGACTCCTCGTTTTCGCTCTCCCGTGGTTGACGACCATTGTGCCCACACAGCGAAATGGAGCCGTTGCGGCACATGGTTCATGCCGTAGTGTGCCTCTGTAGCGCTCAGCTTATTCCTCGCGAAGCGGATCTGTCAAGTGGGTGTGTCGGGTACTCGTTAGCACTTGTTTCTATTCTGTTGGTGCTTTGTCACTTTTTCGCAATGTCACATGTAATATTGTTACTACTTATGTGCCGCGTGTAGTGATCTCTGAACTGAAAATAGTCTCGGGTGTTTCGTGACGTGCCCCGCATACAGTAGTGTACCTGCTAGTCTGTTACTAAGGTTGGAAGTCTTGCGTGTGACTGTCGAAGGTCGTAGCTTGACTCGAGCTGTATGAGCTGGTAGCACATGCGGTTCTGCTGTTAGGGATGAAGGTCTTGGCATGTGTCTGCTGTAGGTCGCGCCTTGATCCGAGGTACGACATACAGACCACGCAACGTTTTTCAAAGCGAAGCGTAAGGTTACGACAACATCGTAGTGCGTGTCCCACTTGTACAGAGATGTTGTGTCTGTTGCTCGCGTTGACCTAATACAGCAGTGGGGCCCTAAATATCGCCGGTATGTGCCCAGCGCATCGACCCGCGCTCTTCAGAGGGACCGGCGCGATTTGATTTTTTATTCAGTCTATGCCCAGCGATGTCAACGGCGCTAGACGGCGCTATTGAACCGGAGTTGATGGCGCCCCCTCTACCCACTGTAACTTGTTTTTGCTGCGCGTTGCGGCGCGATGCTGCAGGCCTGGTCCAAGGTTCTCCCCCACCGTGTGTACAAGCGCGCGATGGGGGCGCTGCTATCGCTGGTGGCCGGTAAGATTTGCACGCCCGTTATGGGCGCCCAAGACTTGGCTGAGGAGCAAACGCACGCTCTCCACAGGATATTCAAGACGCTGGGAGAAGCGGTGAGACATGACCCGATTTGATTGCGTTCGTTTTTGCCTTCGATTTCGGTCGTAACTTCGGGGCCGCGTTTGTGATTTTTCTGGTAAGAAACTTGCCTTGCAGAATCGGCAACACGAGGGTATGAGTGCGTGCGTGGATATGTGCAACGCGTGGGATATGTAACGCCCCCGATGCGTACACATCTACAAGATTGAAGCACAGGACATGTACTGGGACGAGAATAGGCGAGATATCAGATCACATTCCTCAGCAAGGTGCAGGTTTCCTGTATCTTCACTTTTCGTTTCGTTCACTCCTACAGCAGTACGACACCAAGACCTCCATTCGTAACAACCACGTCATCGGTTCGGAATCCGGAACGGTATCGCCCCCATTACCCCGCGACGTTAATTCCGGCAGGCCCAAGACATTTTTGACTCTCCAGCAGAAGCGGAGCAGTATACCCCAGGCTGGAGCAAAGCAGTTGTGGTCGGGCAGGTGAGAAGATGGAGGCTAGAGTTTCCTTCGACTTACAGCAGCAGTGCCGGTTTGGTCATCGTGCTGATCATGAGCATGAATAGAGTAGTGCGGCTGGTTAGAGAGAGGTCCAGAGAGCGGGGCCAGAGGCGTTTTTCGATCAGTCGGGTATCGAAAGCTGCTTGTGTTTTTGGTGTGATGGGATACAATGTACATACCGCCACTCTCGTTTGATGTTCAGCTGTGAGTCTGTGATGATCTCGTGTTCTGTTTTTTTTTCCCTTCGAGTTGGTTGGGTTAGTAGTGTGTCAAATGCCAAGGATATCGTGTTGCGTAGGTCGCGGCGCATGCTCTCAGCATGGGTGCAACGTGCACGCCTGCGCTGTGCCAGAATGGCTGTGAACTTGTCACGTCTCGTGTTGTTTGGGTGCTCGGGCTTGTGCGGGGAGCGTGTGATACGGCGGGGCGAAGGGCGCGCTGTTGATTTCACCCAAGCACTGCTGTTCACCCGGGGGGGGGGGAATCCTTGCCTGCTGTTCACCCGGGGGGGGCACTCCTTGCCGACGGTTAGCCTCTGTCATTGTCTCCACGCGGTGGATGAGCGCGCAGAAAGACTGGTTGAACCTTCGTTGCTGCTGTTGGTGCATTGATGCAGATGATGGAGCTTGGGCTAGATGCTATCGGGGAACGACTTCAGGATGAAGGCGACGGGCTGCGGCCCTTAACGAACGACGAGCTGGTTGGCTTGATCAGGTGTATATACGTTGTAGATACATGTCCACGATTCTCACAGCAACAATTTCTATTTTCCAGCAATTTCACACCAGGATGACTGCAGCAATTTTTTACTCTTTTCTGTAGTAGGCCTCAGAGTGCCAAACGATTGGAGAGGTCTCCTACCGTGCACCGAGCATTTTTGAGAGTGCACGAGCAACCTCAGTACCTCACATCTGCGTCACTCGATTTTCACCGGCCTTGTAGAGGGACCCTTTCCCCTTTCCACCAAAGCAGAAGACTCGCACCAGAAGAGGGCTACTGCTGCACAGCAATACAGTCGTGATCCCGGGTAGCGGTCCTCGGTGTCACAATGTTGTAACCGCTATTGAGGGCTCGCCGCTAAACCGGATTGGTAGTTGTATGGTTGTTTGAGTACCGAGGTGCACCCGTGCCACGAGATTTCGGTACCGCTATTCAGGGCATCCCGGTAAACAGGGAAAGAACTAGCGGCTAAACCGGGACCACGACTGTACGTTCACTACCGGGCCAGTTGTTCATCTGACGCGGCAAGCAACGTCTGCCGTAGTTCACGCCCCACCCGCCCGTCTGCAGTGAATTTGATCTGTATCGTCGTTGTCTCGTCGACTTGGCTCTGGCGCGCCCTTGGTGCTTTCCCGTTTGTCAGGGCAATTTTCCAAGACAACGCCGGCAGAGGTGCTATCCTCGACGCCATCGCTGAGGTCTCGTAGCATGCAATGCAACGGGGAGCCGGAGTCAAGCTGACAATCGAATCTCATGTGTGCATGCTTGTCGAAAGACACACGTCCCCAGGGGCGCGGTCAGCACAAGAGAACGAGTCGGGACAAGGTGTAGTTTGAGGGGGACGCGGACGAACGCCCACGAAATGTCGCTTGTTGTTGGGATTTGTAAGTAGGAAACGTTCGGCGTCTTTGTTAGCCGTCGTGGTTATATTTTGTTTTGGGAGCTGGAGTGCAAAATCATCTCCACGTTCGTCAAGCCCAGAGTGTCGCGGTGGACATGGGTTGCGCGGGGGGCGTAACGGTTGGCACGTACCATCAGCGGTGCCCCGCGCTGTTGACGCTGTTGACGCAAAGCTTCTGATGCAACCATCAAGAGGGTTTCGGCTCGTTGGTAGGCAGGTAGATGCATAGTAGACGCGAAAAACAAATGCGCTCTCGTGTCGGTGGCCCCGTGTGCGGGAGTGCTGCGAGGGCACATTTTTGACGTCGTCCTGATGTACGCACATTGTACGCCCGTCCTGACCAGACTAGTCTCGCTTCTTTCGTGTGTCGTGTTGTTGGTCCCTTCATGGAAGCGTCCTGCGTTCTCGTTGGGGGTACGATCGAAGTTTTTTGGCAGACCGGGGTTCGGACCAGTTCCTGCCCTGCTGTGCGTACGTTTCATCTTGTTGGCCTCTTGTTCTTGTCTTGGGGGTAACTTTGGGGGAGTTGCGTTTGTGTATTTTCGGCATGTGAATTTTGGTCCCCGACCCCGCTTGTACGCCAGGGGCCTTTTCGGGTTGATAGCCATTGACAAAAGCCAGGCAAGGCATAGATCAGCAGAATGGACCTGTTGGTTTGTTTTGTCTCAAGCCTGTCTCAAGCTCGTCTCAAGCTTGTCTCTGTTTTCAGGGGTGGCGAACACTTTTTGTAGAAATAGACTAAATCTACTCGATGCCTCACACCGTTAATCGTTTTGTAACTCTGGCTATCAGGCGTCGGTCGCCAATCGATGCTGTTTCGAGCCTCATTATCTCGTCACAAACGGGTTTTTTTGTTGTAAAAGATGAGGTGGATGCCTTCCGGAGCCACGCCGAGGTTGTCCAACGTTTGCCGTGCACTACGGTAACGTGGAGGTTAGCAGCAGGAAACCTTCGGCTGTACAGCAGTTTTGATTTGCCAAGGACAGACGTGAAATATAAAAAAACATCCGCAAAGGAAATGGTGCAGGCTCCAAATGTTTCGGCCTTGATCTGGAGTGGTGCGTCGTGAAGGCTTTTGGACAGTGACATGCGGGCGGGCCCGCCCAGAAGTAAGGGTTGCCGTAGCGTTGTTTGTCCTCTGGCAACTAAGATATCAATCGAGTACCACAACGCTATCGCGAAATTTCCTTATCGCAGTCTACTTGCATCTTGTTCATCCAGCATGCTGTCGAAGGAGATACAGACTTTCTAAGTCATGCGCTCGAGTAATGAACTTGACGCCTACAATAGTGGTATCGAAATAGTCTGTACAACATAGTCTACAGTACGTCATGGCTGAACGCACTCGTCCAAGACTGCACCAGCGGAAGAAATGCTCCAGACTTCTGTCGACGTCGGGCCGGGCGACGACTCGCATCAATACATCAAACGGCACCTTGTCCAACACGCCCACATAAGTTTCTTGGAGAACATTTTGTGCGGCAACATACCACCTGATCTGATCGAGATGTGCATCTCGAAGGGATAAATGCCGAGTGTTGACATGGATACAGCACAGCAATGGGATCGTGGGGTCGCATCTCCCAGGAGGGAACATGTCAATCATCCAGTCCCACATCACTGCACTGGATGGTGGGTGAGATGATGGGGAGCCGGAGGGAGAGACAGCAAGCACTCACTACTGCCTGTCGTCCAAGAATGAAAAGCGTTTCCTTCTCTTGCGTGGCTGTCAAGACGACGGTTGGATACGCCTATGCCTACCTGGCCACCCGGAGACAAGATGGCGGTTATTCCGCACTGCGCACTGCAAATTTCTTCTCCATCGATCCTCCCGAGCGGGAACAATCGGACCGTCGAACCACGTCTGTCGTCTGCCTGTCTCCGCATCTCTGCGCCTCCACGCATCTTTGAGTGCAGTTGATGGATGGGGTGTTCGGGAAGCCGGGTCGAGAGAATAACAATCTCATCCGCTGTATGGAGGATAGGCTCTTCTCCTTCTTGTGGTGGTGGTTGTCGTAAAGGTCGTTGTACCGGGAGACAGATGGTGGCCGTTCCTCGCAAACACTACAAGAAATGAGCCCAAGATTGATTTTTTGTTCTGGCCAAGAGCGGAGAGCCGAGAGATGCAGCAGTGCAACCGGCGTAAGCTCCACCGCCTGAACCACATTCCGAACGAACAAAACAATCCTGCGCGGGCGCCGTACTCGAAGGGAGCACCATACACTAGCATCGATGCCTGCAGCGTATCTGCCCTGTTATACTATCGCAAGTATGCATCAGCATGGGCTACCAGTAGAGCAAGACGATGCCGTTCCGTTTACCGACAAATAGATTTGTTCCTGAAGGCGGTTTGTCTTTAGTCTAAGTACATATATTCTAGACTACTGCTCTAGGGAGTCGTTCCTCTTCGACTACAGTACAATATTGCGCCGAGCGGTTTTTACATGTTCTTTACGGTAGGAACGATCGTTTGAAAAATTGCACCGAATGGCTTCAGATCTTGGTAGTACGCGTTTGGTGAATGAGGTGGATAGAACAAGTACCCTCGCAATCCCTCACACTTTTATCCCGACCACCTACCTACGGGAACAGGGAGAGTGTGCAATGGTAGCGTCGTGGACGAGGATGTCTTTGATGTCAGGCCTGGTGGCATGGTCCGCCATCAGCAGCGCCTGGGGAGCCTTCGATGTGTCACTTAGCGAGGGCATGGGCGAACAAGGGACTGCAGAGGGCGCTATTGGTGAGCCCAGCAACCGTCGGAGAGCAGAAGACGTGAGGGCCCGCGGAAATCGCGTCCGGGGCAAAGAAGGTTACCCCTGTGGAAGAGGCAGTGAGGAGACGAAGGTTTGTCGTGACTCACAAACCTGCACTCCTTGTACGAACTTGCGGACTGCGCAGCCCAATAATTCTACAGACATTGCCGGCTTGTGGTTGTTCATGATCCATTGATTGATGAGTGCGTAAATTCCGTGTTTACACATCATGGGGCTAGACTGCATTTCCTAGTTATATGTGTACGCCAAAACGTTCACAACGAAGGGGGAGGGCGCCTATGCAATGCGCTAACTACAGTAGATTCTTGTTTCCCCTCGAAAAAATGTGTTTATCCTCGCGTGTTAGCATGTGTACATACGACCTTGTACCGTGCCACCTGAATCAAATCATGGTGTGTTATTTCCGGTCTGACTCAACCATCCTCTTGCACCTACCCGTCACACCCAGATTATCGTGTTTGGAGATTCGAACTCGGACGCCGGCAGGAGGTTCAACTCACCTAACGTGTATCGCTTCCCCGACATTGGAGTGTACCCTTGGGAGAAGGTTTATGATGCCGATGGCGAGGTAAAACCTGCTCGCATCATTGCATTAGCGATCGTCAGTGCTCGCCAGCCGTAGTCAGTCGTGGCCTTAAGAAAACCGAAAATGTTCGTTGGAGCGGGACTCGTTGCGTCCATGCGTCATCGCGCATCTGTCTGTAATATACCACATTTACCTGGTACTGTGAACCTGCGCAGGAATAATGGTCAATCATGGGAGTCCCTCGCGGTAAGACATCACCACACGTCTATCGGTTGTTCCCCACGCCCAGTAGCGAGCGGGTGCAAAGACATAAGCCAGGGCAGCTTCAGTTTTCTGGCGCACGTTGGGTGTGTGTTGCTTCGGCTGATTTCTCGACCTTATGTTATCTCACGGATTTGATCGTTGTGGTCCGTGACATACTGCTGTACGTAGTCCTGACGACCTCCAGTTAATCAACATACATCGAGTATTTACGTATGCACCCGGTAGTTGCCATGCGACTTCTGTTCTGAAGAGATGCGGTTGCGCCGGATTTCAGTTCTTGTCAGATGCAGGTAAACCAATCGCTCGTTCCAAAACAGATACCACACGAGTGCATTTAAAAAATTTTAATTTTTTTTTGTGTAAGCATGCTGATGACTGTAGTTCAAGATCGTTTCTCTGACACGGTTTCGCACGTGCACGGAATTACACAGGGGATGGTGGATGTATACCATAAAGGTACTAACACGAACGGAAAGGTGTGGGCGCAGTACCTCAACATACCCAATGTGAGCTTGGGACAGCGTTCTCCGAAAGTAAGATCGGCAGACGTAAGGAGCTACTGCTGCATGCATGCACTTTCGTGGTAATTAGCCATCATCGCAATAAAGACAAACGCGAACCTTGTTGTCAAGCTAGAAATTTGAAGTGTTGCATATCACTGGGTATCAACGCACGGGTATCATTTCGACGCGAAACAGGTGCAAAACTACGCCACCGGGTCCGGCACTGCCACGGACACCTTCCGTTCTCAACAGCTGTGCACTGGGTACACTGCTAAAGCAGAAAAAAACAGAAGGCGGACTGGGGTGAGTGAATCTACGCCGTATGAGTGAGGTTTAACTCGAGCGATAGCGAAAAGTTCACTACTACCACTCATCAAGCGGTGTGTGAAATACCCACAGCGGTGTGCGAGCAATGGTCATTCCACCAGATTGCACCTCCTCATGCTCTGTTCGTAAGTGTCCTTGTCCGTCCTTGCCGGTGTCTTCAGACTCTCGGCGAGCAGATGACGAAGTACCTCAAGGACTTCTCGCGGGAAGACGGCAAGATCGGATGCAGTAGAGGTGAAGAAGAGTGTTGGTCTTACCAACAGACTTAGGAGCAGTTCGATCTACGAACCCCCTGTCTGCACGCAGCTCGTGTCTCTCGACATATGTGCCAAGACAATGAAGTATACGATTAGAGACACAGACAGGGTTGGCAATGAACACTCAAAAGCTCCGATGAGTATACCGTAGGTAAAACAAGGCTAGGAAGCATTCATGTTGTTGTTTGGCGTTCTTCATTCAAGACGTCCTCGTATGCGAAACGAACTCCATTTACATTATTGAGGCAACCAGATCACCACGTTACATACTTTCGCATCGACCTGCTGCTAGAGCTTTTTTTTGTCTGGTGGACCGTGTGGAACAACAATCACATGTGTTGATGACCTCGCTTCGCAACCTTTTCTTCTCCCCGCGGTGCAGAATACACTCACTTTATTGGCATCGGGATGAACGACATCTCCAATGTGGCTGAAGCCATGCAACGGACGGCCTTAGCCGAGTATCTTGGCGTCACGTACACCGAACCGGTTGCCGTTGATGACATGAACTTTGTCACCATGATGCAGGTGAGACGAGGTCCTTCCCTTTACTGCTACACTGCCGTCGAGGAGTAGGGTTGGGTACATCGCGTCACCCGCGTCCTCGGAAAGATAGGATGATACATTTTGCGATATGGGTCTACACGCGTGTCTGAAGCCTGAGGGCCGTGGCTCACAGAATGGATTTGATGCGTATCGCAATATTTTCGAAATCTGGCTATACTTACGAGTGTTGCAACGGTAGATGGCGCGTTTCATAGCCTCTTTTTCTGCAAATTACCCTCTTCTGCATCCATCCAACCTTCTTGGCCCGCCCTTGAAGCTATGAATGTACCGGTGGCGGTGCCCGGTCCTGGCACAGCGAAGACAGCTGAGCATACCACAATCAGTCGGTGCGCGAAACATGTGTGTGGCGTACCTCTGCAGGGAGTAGGTGGCCATATGTTCCAACTGTTGTTTGCTCGTACATTCGTTGTGTCATTTCCATTTGGGTAATCCCCTCGTTGTTCGCCCATACAGGGAGTGACAGACGACATAGTTGCTGCAGTGGCTACCCTGATCGAGATGGGTGTGACGGGCCGCATCCTCGTACCCAACTTCCCGTCCCCATTTGGAGTCCCGGTAGGTGAATCATTCAGCTGCAGGTGCTACAGGCTCAGAGTAGAAGAGCGCTTCTGCTCGAAACGAGGTAGACAGTAGAAAATTCGACTCCCACGTCTTCGAAGCGCCCCGTTGTTTGTATACATATTAGACTATACATGCGGCGATCTCGTGAAAATGTCCGGCTTTAAAGTCTGAATCTCGTCGCGGGCAACCACCGCACACTTTGGTCAGCGATAATTTTTTTTATTATGGAACCACCGAACCCCGTATCAGGCGCAGGGTTTGCTTCGTGTAGTTCCTGAGAACGAGACCTTATCCGAGTGGCAGCTCCGCCAAACGCACAATTGAATAAATCTCCCGAGTACGCGATAGCCTGCGAACATGTGACAAAAAAATTGTCCAACGAATGGATGGATGCGGCAAAGAACTACGGATGTACACCGGCGTCAGTCTCTATCGTTTGATTTCCCCCGACGTCTGGAAAATGTTTCTCCTCTGTTTCCCAAGGCATTCGATTCACCTGACGTTTACTACGGTTTAACACTAGCGGAGTTCTACGACCAGTTCATCACGAAGATGAATACCATGCTGGATTTTAAGTTGTCCGCGCTGTCCAGCGCTGGAGAAGATCAAGTGCGCGTGCTCGATCTTTACAGCCTTATCGACGTAAGTGGAGGTTGTCATCCTCAGTGTGTTGCACAATCTAGGCGTTACATGATTTGGCGTTGGATGGGTGCTTTCTGGTGCTTTCGGCCCATCCCTTCCTCCTCTTTTTCAAGTTCAACGTGGTGTTCTAGTCGACTTTCCTTTCGATGCTATTGTACACATGAGGTTCATCAACCGTTCACTTTTCCTTGATAAAAGATGCTCTTGTTTTCGAAATTCCCTAGTAGTCTAGAGCTCACCCCGGACCGCTCGTTTCGAGGTATTGGCAGGGCGAGCCAGCATCCAACCGCAACTAACTCCATTTCCTTGCGTCAAAGGCAACCCTAAACCCCAACGTGGGAAACAGATTATGCCCCTTTGGAATAACCCATCTCAATAACTCTCGTGTTTTCCTGTTTGGGCTTATCCATCTTTGGCTACAGTCCTCCGTCCATGACCGCGACATTTTCAATGAGGAGGGCTTCAAGACTCCTTCAACTCCCGAGCAGTGCCTGACTTACAACTTCCACGTTGATTCTTCCACGGATATTTTGGGTTCCCAGGTTAGTGCGCCATTGTTTGTCAATGAAGCCATGCTGGTCGCGACCGAAGCCGATGGTAATGTCTAAGTACGTTGCTCAAAAAGGGAATCTTCGTTGTTTCAGCAGTGTTCGTGCTTGCAAAATAACGAAAAACATTGCTATGAAGAGAGTGCACCAAGATAGATGTAAGCGGGTACCTCGCGTACCTACTCTGGGTCTTATCTCCTCACTAACCACCGTCATCCCGTTTTTTTATTTTTCATTTGGCTTGTTCCTGAATAACAGGCTCAGGCTCTTCGCGGGAAACTTTTCGACTGGGCGCAATGCGATAACTATGGCCCTACGGATGAGTGTGTGCTGTGCCAAGACCAGATGTCACCTTGCCAGAATTGCCTGGTAGACCCACCGACAATCTCCGTGTGCGATTCCCCCGACGAATACATATTCTGGGACGGCTTGCACACGACCGACGCCTTCAACAAGGTCTTCGCGAACGCTGTCTTCGAGTGCTCGAAGGACGAGCCTGACGGCTGCCAGCCTTGGGTGGGCAAGCTCTGTTCCTATGCAGCTTCTGCCGGCTGCAGTGATGAAGAATACTGATGTGCCTTGTACCCAATTGTAGTCCAATGGGGTGCGAACTGGCCGAATAACCATCGACTGCGATAAAACCTCCATGTGCGGCCAATGTTGCGCTGCGATGGCAATTGCGATGGTACTTGTCATAAAAACTACGGCACAATTGTGATGAAAGTTGTAATGAAAGTACCACCAGGATGGATCCAACTGTGCCCAATATTGATCGACATTGGTCAGCGTTCGTATTACCTTCAATACCAGCGTACACTTCCAGCCATAGCTATAGTTGATAAAAAATGGTCACAATTGGTCGATGTTGAATATATATATAGCAATAGTGGACGACGTGAGAAACAGTGATGATGAGGTTATGGTAATCATTTCGTGGAAGCTGTCCGACTTGGATTGGCACCGATGAGTATTTTCCGGAGCTCGGGCAGTGTTCACGAATATTGATCAGTATTTATTTATTTATTTTTGCCAGTATTGTTTCATGGTGATGGAAGTGTGGCCAGAAGTGTCGAGCAAACGTACTACAGTAATGATTTGACAGTGTGATGAACGCTGATCAATGTCGACCTTAGCTGATGAGAGTCGACGAAAGTTGTATCGATACTTATAAAAGCGCGTCGAGATGAGATTCTGCTGCGACTTTCATAACATGCCATGAGATGTGTATCACTAGCCGGGATAGTTCTACCAATCAATGCTGACAAGATGTTGAGGAATGACGACCGAAGCCCGATCGGATGTGATAAATCCTGGTTCGTAACGACATACATACATACATACCCTTTGCGGTTCGTACGTACTTTAGAGACCAAATAGAGAGAAGCAGACAGCAGTTATATCCGACCGTTCCGTATTTAATGATTCGGCAGCAACATTGAATTAAACTTTGACAACAACTCGTTATGAAATCGCGATGGAACTTTTATGGAAGCGCCATAAAAAATGCAACACGTAAACCGTATACTGTCACAAAACTTTCATCGACGCTGAGCTGATGGAAAATGACGAAATTTGGTCTAAGTTGATCAACTGTGATCGCAGGACTAGACGACATATATCATGCCCCCTTCCCACCAACCAACGTTGATCAGCGTTGATCTGTCTGTGTGGTGGGTGGAAACGTTGGACCCAGGTTGATGAAAACTTGCTCAAATAGTGTCAAACAATGACTGACTGCAGCCGCATAGAAATGTTTGCATAGATGCACGGATGACTCTGGCTGCGTGTTTTTTTTTTTCCTGTTGGTCGAGGGATGGCGGTATTGCAAGGGTCGCAGAAAGGCCGGTTGTTTAACCTTCTTGAATTTTGGCATGGATCTGACAAAAAACGACTACCGGCGGTGTGTATCGAAACAGTTGCTGTTCCTGTTTTGGCCCTTGTAGTTGCGACGAGGGAAATTCGAGTAGCAACGATGAAGGAGGAGGAACAGAGGGAACAAGAGGAGGACAAGACAGTGACCAAGACAGCAGTCGAGAAGGGAATTATGGCGTGGAAGAGAGCAAGAGCTTNTGACACGTGCAGTTTCTTCTGTTATTAGTACGGTATCTGTCTTTAATCCTGAGAATAGCGTAGCTCCCCCTACGACGCTCGGTCCCGGGGTCTCAGATAGTGGACTATAGAAACATTTTGTGTTTCCCGCCGCACTGAGACTGACGTCTTTCCATTGGTCAGCCGGATAGCGCGGTCGATGCTAATAATAAGAGCACACACACACACATGGCGGCCTCGTCACGACCCTCACGGGCGGGCAGGCTAAGAACACATAGGTGGCACCATCTATCTCACAGCCTACATCTGGCAGACAGTGCCCTCGACCCTTCGACGGCGGTGGTATCTCCTTCTCTCACGGAATCACAAATCTTTTGTTTGGACAACCGGCGTACAACCTGGATCTCCTGCTACTACTACTACACAGCAGAACAGTACTACTGCGGCGGCTGCGGATACTGGATTCCTGGACGTGTTCACCTGAAGGAAAAGCCAAGAGAAACTGCTACACAGCAGAACAGTACTACTGCGGCGGCTGCGGATACTGGATTCCTGGACGTGTTCGACTGAAGGAAAAAGCCAAGATAACCTGCGATCAGGACTTGGCTCCCTCGTGACTTCCTAGTGGCTTGCTAGGCTCGGACGAGGGCATGTGTGGAGCTACGCCAGTGTATGTAGACTATTGCTGTTTTGTTGATTCATCTAGCTGCTGACACGATGACTGTTGGATCTTGGGAGTGTACGATTATCAACTTGGGAGATGCAGCATACCACGATATCCTGGCTTCGGCTGGGCTTGAAATAACCCTTTTGCTGTCCTCCGCTCTTTGCATCAGTGGCTTCCTAGGTTCGGGCGAGGGCATGTGTGGAGCTATGGCAGTGTATGTGTTGCTATTTTGTTTGAGTCATCTAGCTGCTGACACGATGACTGTTGGATCTTGGGAGTGTACCATAATCAAATTGGGAGATGCGGCATACCACGATATCCTGGCTTTGGCTGGGCTTGAAATAACCATTTTGCTGTCCTCCGCTCTTTGCATCAGTGGCTTCCTAGGTTCGGGCGAGGGCATGTGTGGAGCTATGGCAGTGTATGTGTTGCTGTTTTGTTTGAGTCATCTAGCTGCTGACACAATGACTGTTGGATCTTGGGAGTGTACGCTAATCAAATTGGGAGATGCGGCATACCACGATATCCTGGCTCCAGGGTCCGTTCACAGTTTTTTTTTTTCACCTTCTCACTTTTTCGCCAACCAAAGGGGGCACAAACATTGCATTTTAGACTATAATTTTTAGCACCCGCGGGGCGGGGGAGGGGGGTGTACTCATAGTCGTGCATGCCGTGTCGTTAGACCATTGACCTCGCATCCCTACAAAGCCGAGACGGAGCACGCCGGGTTCTCACCGGACCAGGCTCTCACATCACCAAGCGCGAAGCGCCGTGAGATATTCTGAGTCGCATGAAGGGTTCGCTGCATCCTGCTAAGGGTGCTCGGCATCTTGTGATTACTTCCTTGCGTACGGATGACAGCTGCGAATGAATTAATATATTTTCTGGTGCTTTCACTTCCTGAGACAGTTGTAAGCACTGTGTAACTGTAACTGCCTCGAGGGTGCTTGACCATTTTAACACGACGTGGTGCGATCATCTCCCTTGCGCGAAGTGAGAGTTCTCGACCCCGCGCCGCTCCTGTCACGAGTGTCGGTGCCCCGGCCGCCTCCCCCGCCGCCATCGGGGCCGCGGGGAAGACTTTGCTGTCGGGGGCCACCACGCTCGCCGCCGCTGCTGCTACCGATGGCACCGCTCCCGCCTCGAGTACCTGCACCCCGGCCGTCCCCCCTGCCGGCGTCACGGGGAACACATGACTGCCGTTTGTCCTCCCTCTCGCCGCCGGTGCTGCTGCTGCCGCCACGAGGGCCTGCGCCCCGGTCGTATCCCCCACCGCCGCCGCGAGGCAATATCTGCCGCCGCGGGTCACCCATCTCGCCGCTGGTGCCGCTGCAGCCCATCCGGTGGAAGCCTGTCGCCAAACGACAAACATACTTTAGGCCCTGTCAGCTCATCGGGGAGAACTCTGCTTGAGGGGTATTTTCATGTGACTTCTTTCGCGTTTACGTAGTTAAAATATTTTGTACTTCAGCAGTAAGTATTCTGTCATCGTAGGTTTTCTTCGGATTTTCGTTCTTTGGCCTTGTCATCGTCGGCACCACATATTATTTCAAGGGTCTGCACGTCTTCATTATTCAGAATTTTTGTTCTGGTTGTGCCTCGTGCTCGAGAGTGTTACCGTAGTAAGCATCCGGTTTCTAAAAAGAGAAACCTTCAGAAAGGCAGCGTCCACGAAGAAACTCGTCCAGGAGTTGCACATCAATCATTAATGTCAGCCAAAGATGACAGGCGCATCTTCTCTGTAGTCTAGACTTTTGTTCAAATCGCAGCATATCTTTTTAGTTGTTCTTGAGCAAACAACATCGTTTGGTAACATTTTCAACGCATTCATCCAGTCGTTCCGCGCCCTCACCTCGAATGAGTGGCCAGGTCACTAGTAAGACGTTGAACACCTCTCTTGTTCCATGGGTGCTCAATGTTGCCTTGTCGCCTGATGCTCGGGGGATCCACTCGGGTCATGATCCAAAACAACAGGTTTCTGCGGTTATGGTCCGTTCACAGTTTTTTCTTTTTCCACTCTATTATTTTTTACCACCTCCCATAGTGGTCTTCCCCCTCGGTGTTTGCCATCGGGGTTGGGGTTTCGTCGCTTGGCAACGACGTTGTAAAACAAGCCGTCCCCCTCGGTGTTTGCCATCGGAATTGGGTTTTCGTCGCTTGGCAAAGACGCTGTAAAACAAGCCAATTCACTTCGTGAACTCGGCAACCAGGTTATTACCGTTTTTTTTTTTTTACCTCCGTTTTTTTCTTTTGGCGGTAACCATAATGGTGTTCGAGTAGATCATGTTGTGCGGGGTGGAGAACCCTCGCTCCGCGCAAGGGGGATGATCGCACCACATTGTGTTATAATGGTCAAGCACCCTCGAAGCAGTTACACAGTGCTTACAACTAACTGTCTCTGGAAGTGAAGCACCAGAAAAATAAATTAAGTCATTCGCAGCTGTCATCCGTACGCAAGGAAGTAAACACAAGATGCCGAAAACCCTTAGCAGGATGCAGCGCACCCTTCATGCGACTCGCCGA
>CACKRE030003406.1:111518-124092 GCA_902602495.3 Ectocarpus sp. CCAP 1310/34
ACATGGGACCAATGGATGCAGGAACAAAGCTAAGGTCAAATTCAGGACCGGGGACATAGGCCTTCGAGAACGTCGACGAAGACATAGGACGGTAGACGAGGAAGACGACGAGTTCAAATGTGATTGCGGCTTCGAATGCGAAGACCGTGTTCATGTAGTCGCGGAATGTCCGTTGTACNGTAGTCGCGGAATGTCCGTTGTACAAGAAGGAGAGGGAAGTGTACGTGACTGAGCTGGGAAAAATAGATGGAACGTACAGGGAGATGTTTGAGGCATGGAATAGAGAGGAAAGGACGGTAGCTGTAGTGGGGCATAGGAGGTGGGTTGAAAAGGCTGGAAGGGATACCGTTAGGATGGACAGACTAGGGAAGACATTTTTGAGCCACCTTTGGCAAGTAGAAAGGAANCCGCGGGTGGTCTCGGTGTTTACCATCGGGTAGGATTTTCGTCGCTTGGCAACGACGTTGTAAAACAAGCCAATTCACTTCGTGAACTCGGCAACCAGGTTACGTTTATTTTATTACCTCCGTTTTTTTTTGGCGGTAACCATAATGGTGGTCGAGTAGATCATGCTGTACAAGATCGATAGAAACACCGGCGGCGAGAGGGGGGGACCACTGGCAGTCATATTTTTCCCGCGGCGCTGGCCGGGGGGACGACCGGGGTGCAAGAACTCGCGGCTAGAGCGGGTACCATCGGTATCAGCACAGGCGGCGAGAATGGCGACCCCTGGCCGCAGGGTTTTCCCCGCCGCGGCGGGGGGGCAGACGGCCGGGGAGCAGGCACCCTCGCGAGGAGCGGCAGCCCGCAGCAGCACCGGCGGCGAGAGGCGGGACCGCGAGCAGTCATGTTTTCCCAACGGCAGCGGCCGGCCGGGACACACACGCTCGCGGACGGAGCGGCGGCATCGTTGATGGGAGAGCCGGGACAACAGGAGCGGTTACCTTGACGGCGGCGACGGAGGTTAAACTGGGCTACCGCACGCCAAGAGCCAAGGTGACGCCGGTCACTCGGGGTCTCGTCCAACCGATATTATTACCGTGGTTGGGTGTCGGCGCGTGTACTTCGTTATCAGGCTCACGAGCTCCTTTCGAGAGCGGTTATGCGCAAAGGAGTGAATCATTTATCTTCCCGAAAAGCTGTCTACGACCGGCACCGAGCGAACAAAACACATCGTTGTTTCCCCCTCCACGCCCCTGCGTATGCACTACTTCTTGTGGCGAGGAAATCCTTCCACTGCCGAGTGCTTGCTGATCTACGCCCACAGAAATCTTGGTACGCACGAACACAGCCAAATACTCCTAGATGAGATCACCCAGAAACGTGGTGTGCCCATTTGCATGCGTCACCTGTGATGGACAATCTTTTGAGGGCCTACAGTAACACATTTGGGAGAGCAAGCGTCGATCTTCGCTTTGATTTCAACTTGAATGCACAGACATCTTGTTGGGGCAGTGTTGCCTGTGACTAGGGAAGGCGTCCACGAATTATAAGTCTACTGGACGAGTACGGATCGGATGTTGAACGAGGCACTTTTGAGCAGAGATCGGAACGAGAGATCGGAAACAATTCCTACACGGATACATACCGAATCTGTGTCGCCGAAGGACGCAAAGCGAGGTATAGTTTGTCAAACACTCTTGTCAATTTCTTGCGTCTCAAAATTCGGGAAATTGGTGCCGACGACAACGTGTGTCTTAAGTTAGAATCGGCCACGCCAGTTTAGTGTGTGTAGCTCTCGTGGTGGCCTCCGCCTCCTTTCCACCGAAGGTTGTTCAGCTCGGGAAAAAGGGCGACACCTGCGCCCAAACATCGGAGAACCGCTTGATGGAATGAGTCATCAGCTAGGACTGCCCGACAGAGGGAAAAAGCGGACGAGCAGACTCATCACCCGAGGGAGGCTGGAGTTCTCGCACCGGCGTCATCACACTATCGGAGTTGGCCTCTTCCAAGCAACGCCCGGATAGAGAATGAGCGCATTTCCCTCAATGGTCCCCGTCTACGATAGATCTCATGAAGCCCGCTCCCACGCTCCGCCACAGAGCAGTAGTATGAAGCGCAGCTGTGTGGGTGCACACAAACAAACTTAGTCGCGACGTCCCGAACAACACGGTCGTGTACACGATCTGCAGAGGCGTCCAATCGTCACGTTCAATGGCGCTTTAATGTCCGCAATCTTTGTCACCTATCGTTCCAACAGAACGAGATTCCGCGGAAAAAAACATCTCTACATGCGTTAAGGACTATGCTCTATCAGAGGCTGCCACACCTGCCAGATCGTGCCTTCGTGACAGACCTCTGATCGGCACCCTGTAAAAATTCAACGGTAATAAATACTGAGCGTTGACGATTCACCCCGCCGCCGACGTTGCATCTAGCCATGGGTTCCCATCTCGAGTGTACTCTGGCGACGCATGCATGCTGCAAATATCGTAAATTTTCGAAGTTTGTATACATCGTACTCCGTAGTAGAAAACATGAAAGGAATACGCACGTGTGGATTGATGGGTGACGACTGCCTCTGCTGCAAACTCAAAAAAAAAAAAAATGCAATGAAAGGTCCTGAACCCAACCCAAGGTGGAGTCGTGACGACCAAGCCGAATTATCCAATGGTTCAGGTAACGGGAGAATGCTTCCCACCGCACCTACTTGGTACACTATGGAGAACGGCACATGGGATGGCGGTTCTAGGAAACCACCGGGAAAGCACTCGGGAGTGCACAAACAGAAACACGTGAAAGCCGATACAATGCTTACAACGTCACAATTCCCACCCAATATCCCATTCAGCAGTACAGCCAAGCAACGTTCGCGTGTGGAAATACGCATCAATTGCTCCCAAACAGCACAAACTCTCGTAGAACTGGAAACCGCCACGACATATTGCACGTGCGTCAATGCTACATCCCAACGCAAAACCAAATGAACGAGGTTCCCGACCAAAAACGAGGTCCTTTGAAAGCTGCTTCAGGTGGCACCATCCAACTTACGCAAGATTTCCGCCAGCTTTTCATCAACTCTGTCCACCTTCTCCGACAGCGCGTCCACGCGGCCGTCCATACTGGTCTCCAAGCTCTGAAACCTCGCCGTCGCGGCTGCATCGAGCTCGCCCACCCTCTCGCCGACCATATCCGTGAGGTTGTCTCTCAACAGCTTTACGTGCTCTACTGTGGTCTCCCTCGTCTCCTCGTCCCGCTGGACCACGGGGTCCTTCATCGGGTTCGCCAAGAACTCTCGAAGCTGGTGCACGTTGAGAGCGCCCCCCTGTCCCGCCGTGCCGCCGTAACGCTCCAGTGTCTTCCCGATGATACCGTCGTCGTGCGGCCGGGGTCTTCTGCTACCATCGCTTCGGATCTCGTCGTAGCCCGCACTGGCCCCGCCGTCGTTCGACCAAGCGCCGCCATCCACCAGATGCCGCCACAGTGCTCCGCACGTCGACGTCCACAGCCACTTGTACAGCATCAACAGCGGCATTGCCACGCCGCAGAAGAGAGCGACCAGCTGAGCGCTCCCCGAGACCCTACCGCTGTGTGATGACCGTCGCAGGAAGAACATGAATACCCCTCTCGGCCAGGAGATGGCCCACAGTATCGATCCGGCGAGCACTGCGAAAAGGCCGGACACGAACCAGAACAGCACTAGTCCCGAGTAGAACTCCGCTTTCCGGAAGACCCCCGTCTTACCCATGAGGGAGCCGAAGAGCATCGCCAGCGTCGACACGGCGTGCTGGATCAGGTTCAGAGGGGGCGGAAGCATGTCCTGATCGACAGCTTTCATGTAGTGCCGAATCACCAGGGTTCTCGTCACCTTGGACTCAGTGTCGATGTTCTCCTTGACGTCCACGTACGCTTCGGAGAGAACGGCGATGAGCAGATTGAGCAGAATGATTCCCATCACCTGGGAGGGGGGGTGGCGCAACCAATGTTGTAGGAGAAGTGACGAAGCATCGCAACGATGATGTCACAACGCACCGCACGACCCAACCAGGTGGTGGAGAGTTCGTTGTTCCTCTAGCATAGGCACCGGAGTGCGTGCGGTTGGCTATGATACCGAATCGGGCTCCGCTTTCATGGCGAACACTTCCATACGAGCAGGAACGATGTGCTCCGTGGCTACAGTAGCTCACCACATTGTAGGCGGCCAGCAAAGCCTTTCCGACGAGGCCGTTGAAGTGCTCAGATTCCACGCTGTGACAGCATTCCATCAGGAAGTCTTCGCAGTGGAACTCGTCCGATGGCTCAACGGCATCATAGCAGCACTCCGCGGCTACGGTAAAGTCATCGTACTGAAGAAAGAAAAACCGTGTGCGAGACATGAGGCTTATTATCGAAACATGAACATTGGCATTCCAGCTTACACGCTTCATATGAGAGGTTTATGTCCCATTTACACCTTTTTCCTGCGGTATGTTGTGATTGGTCTTGCGAAATTCCCCTAACGGTGAAAGTCGAAGTCTGTAGAGATCTTCACTCAACCTTAGTCGGGTAGATTCGCCATGAATCATTCATCAGGCCTCAGGCTTGGTCGTGTTGTGTACAACGAAAGCACAGGCCCTCCCTAGTTTGTTGCAATCCAAACGAGTGTGCCAACCAACAACTCCAAATATTACACGACCGTCTCATTGGGAGAAATATTTGCGGTAGTGGTTCTACGTCAACCGTTCACCAGTTTAGTCTCCCCCAGCATTGCCCGTAGCAGCGCGATGGACGTCGACCAATACGTTTGAAATGAGCCGACTGTGCAGGAATGCCGGAAGAGAGCGAAAAAGCTCATTGCGAAGCCCATCATTGTCACCAGCAGGATGGTGCAAAACCTCAGCAGCTCGCCCGCCAGGCTGAAGATGATCTGCGAAAAACGGTATTCCCAACGGCGAGAACGAATCGTCAACAGGATATGAAGCTTGGCCCGAGTCGCTACCATCATTGTGAGCAAACGCGACAACACCGCAGCGCCAACATGTCATGTGGCAAACCACCCGTGCTTTTTTGGCCACCAGGGACAAACCTAAATCCCGTAAAAATGATGGGTACCCTCGTGCTTCCTTCACCTCGATCATTGGTCCCTGCGCCGGCATGAACTGCGCGAAAAAGAGTGTGCGAAATAGCAGGAGCGGCGCACCTGAAAAAGTGCGGCGAAATCAAACGAGCAAGCGAAGGGCAACACGGGGGACAGACAGTGAAATGTGCTACCAAAAACAACTGCAGCAGCAGTATGCAAAAGCAATGCAAAACGTGCAACATGAGGCCATTTCCTGTCATACAACGGCGCACCATGGGAAAACGGAGCCATGCAATCCTTTCGACAGGAAGCACGTTTGGACATGCCAGCGTGATGGTCATGGCAGGAGCTTGACGGCGGTCTCACTTCTTCGCGGGCACACAAGCCCTTTCATCCGAGGGAAACCGGAAAAATAGAGCGCCGAACGAGCAGCAAGCACGGTATCAATGGCGCCCTTACCAGCACAGTACAGGGCTCTCCCCCACAGGCTCTCCGGGTCGTACACCCGCACAAGGAACGCGCCCCCACAGAACGCCAAGGCGGCCACGTCCAGAGCGTTCCAATGGTCCTTCATGTACTCCTCCCTCCCGTCCCACAGCTCGGTGATCTCGACCAGGATCGCGCCCAGTACGTATACGAAGAACACTACCTCGCCGACCTCGACGGTACCCTCTTTGTACCAGAGGACGTCCTTAGCGAAGAGCGCGAGCATGAGGAGGTACACCAGGAGGTCGACCGCCATCCTCACGGCGGGTACCGAGTAGCTGAACGCCGGCCGCGCCACGACCTGCGCCAGGATGAACTGCTTCCCCGCGGACAGTGTCAGGCTCCCTAACACCGAGTGGGACCCCTCGAGCACCTCCAGCAGTTCCCGCGATACCTCTCCCGAGCTCTCACCGTCGCCGGCGTTGACTTGAACGGACGCGTTCCGCTGCATGAGAAGCTTGAATTGGTCGGCCTCCTGAGCCCCGGTCTCCGACGCGTCGAGACCCGGTAGCCCTCGCGTGAATGCGCGGTTTAGGTAATCGAGAACCAGCGGTTGGGTGCAGAACAGCTCAAGCTGGTGGCGGGCCTGCAACGCCATTTCCAGCGGCCCGGAGTCCACTCGGGTTCCGCCGGTGCCGTCTTGGAATAAGTGGGACGGGATGGTTTCGTCACGTGGCCGTATCTTCTCTGGGGCGAAAACGACGCTGCATGCCTGGGGATGATCGTTGGCAGCGACACCACCGGGGGGTAAACAATAGTTGTGGTTGTTGCCAGACACACGAGCCTGGGGTTGTCCGAGTAGGGGGTGCTGCTTTCAGAGATTCAGTGGATCGGGTTCGCTCGAGCTGCCTGGCATGGCAGGCTAGATCGAGAAACAAAAAAATGTTGCTCGTGGGCAACCAACCGCCTGTGGAGGGTAATTCGTGCTACGGGAGATGATTCGTTTGCCCGAAGAAGCCAACCATTATCATGGAAGTAATGAGAACAGGGACCACGAATTCACATGACGATGGCACCCTTCCACTTAGACTGATTTCACACAACAAACCCGTTTCCCAGTGAATCATGCTGAGAAATTATCTTACGATCACTCCGACAAAAGAATGCAAGACCTGGATTTCCACATCGGTTGCGAAATCACTAGGAAACATAAAAGCAAACACAGAAAGACTACCCGTTCGAGGTATAATCACAGTCGGACGGGATGTGTTGGAGTCTATACAGTGGATGGAGGGAACCCGACCGGGTACTCTCGGCTTATTTCGATTCTATTTATGCCTATACACTGAAAAAAAAAAAAAGTGATGCCAGCAGGCACATCACAAAAACACTGTACAGGCACATATCAATATCACGAGACATTTCCCCCGTAGTTTTCTCTTCTACGGGTCAACACCAACAATATCGGGGGTAAACTCTCTGTTATGTCGTGCGTTGTACTATTCTGCCTTCACAAGAACACGTCGCGGCATGATGTAGCGGAAATATGGGTAGAGCACAAATTGATACAATGTCCCGGCATGAATATCGGAACCGAGCAGCAGGGGGCAGCTTGGATACAACCAGAGCACGACGGAGCCTTGGGAGGGGCAGTGAAGCAAACAATCTGCAGAAGCAGCTCGCCAGCGAAAAAAAAGCACAAAGGTGGCCGATACAGCAGCCGGAGGGTCGAAAAAGCGGCAAACAGACAACAATCAACGAGCGTCTGGGCAAGTAAGAGGAAACTCGAGCTGGAGTTCACGCAGTCTTGCAAGGGAGGCAGTATCTTTGGTACGCGGCAGTTGGGCAAAGCGGAATTAGCCAATGTAGCAGCTCGGAATGTGCGATCATGCGTTCTACTGCGAGTCGAGACAACGGTTGTCGGGGCGGGACGAACCTTTGCTGCTGCATGAAGTAGCAGCCAGAGACACAGCAGTCGCGCCGGAGTTCCAGGGGCCAAATATATCAGGAGGGCAGCTCGTTGTGTGGGTGTGTGTTTTCGTCCAATATATCATGGCGACAGTCCCCCCATTGTTCGTAGTTAGACGTGTACTACACTTTTCAGCGTATGCAGAGTACTACACTTTTCAGTATATTTTCTCGTACAGCTACAACCATCTAGGGTCACACAGGAGGGGTAAACAGCAGGGCTTTTTTCTTCTTTTTATTTATTTTCATGCCCCACCTTCCTCCTGCGGTGCATGCTGAACTTAATTTTTACGCGAGAAGGGTCCAGCCGTCCCTTTCCCTCGTCAACAGTGCCAATGTCGAAGTTTGGTACTCACGACAGCTTTTCAGCTATAGTTCGCTTTCACCCGCAATTTTTGTGATTTTTTCACCCCGTGGGCATTCGAACTCACGACCTCAGTGACTAGCGGTTAACGAGGACACCACTAGACCACAGGGGCGACCGGTACGTTGTACGGGACGAAAATGACCTCACGGAACCCCCTTTATTGGCCTCGGAGATACAGAGTACGGAAGGGCTAGTACTGGATATACACAGGAATTTCTCAGAATGGTCTCTAACTCGGACACCCTCACTCCGCCCCGTCCTTATGGGCCTATGCCAAGCACGGCTTTCGGCCATGAAGCACGCGGGCTGCGAAAGGTTACGGGCTTCGATGTGTTAGGAATGTACAACTCCCGGGTGGTGATGTAGGCGCAATGACGCCCCTGAACTGACTTACGACCTGGTGTCCCACTAGCCGGGCTGCAGAAAAACAAACTGCTCACATCCATGCCGCTGCCGCCGACGTCTCCCTCTCGAAAGCCATCCACGGTCTGCGGCAACCTCTCGAACACTTCAAGGACGAGGTCTTCGACTTCATTCTGCAGGCGGAGAGCCACCTGACGGGAATGCAAACACGCAATCAAAAATGAGAGACTTAGAGTCGCGTCAAACGTTCGGTGAGATCGAGGTAGATCAAGTGCCACCTGATGAGTTGAAAGACCCACAGATGAAAGTACGAAAAACAAATGAGACACGTGCACGGGTGTGCTCCGTTTGGTGGAATCTTTGTGGATCACGTGGGCCGCCGGCTCTTGGACCAAGTACCGCCCGGACATAGTACAGGGTTGATAGTTAACAGCCTCTTAATCGTGTGAACGTGAGTTCATATGTACGCGGAACGGTGAATACCGTTTTAGGGCCGATGGACTTGCAATTCAACAAAACCGAAGGATGCCGCCTGTTGGTGTGCACGACATTCTCCGCGAACACTACCTTGAGAGCAGCGTTGATATCGACCAAATAGCGTTATATTGCTCTGCAAGGCGGGGTTCCGGCGATATTATTTTGTGCTGTTTAACGGTGGATTTCCTGCCACATTTCGTGCTCACCAACCACAAGAGGTATTAATTAACATGTTATATGAAGCGGGGTCATTGAAATGGTGTACAGTGGAGGACGACTTTCCGCGTACATGAACGTACTCGTACTCGATTGAAGGCTGACCCGAATTCACTACATGTAATTGCTTGGGGGCATGAAATAGGCCACGCTGTTTGCTGTACCGAAACTTCGGTGAGCCACACGCATAAGAGGTGGGAAGGAGGCAGTCCCAGGAGGTACCTGCAACACGCACAGAAAAGAAGTTACCCGGGCCTACTTTGGATGTGTGTAAAGTGTTCGTCCCGTTATTCTTTTTGTACACTCTTTGCACTCGGAGCCACTTGCGATCATGAAAGCGAAACATAACGGTGATTCTGGGCTAAACTTGTTTCTCCCGAACGTCGCCATTGGGTCGCTTGTGACTCATTGAAGATGTCGCTCCCCAAACTGGACCTGTCGGCGAGGAATGAACCACAGGCTCTCGCACACCAAAGGCAACGTTTCAGTCACTAAGAAAGAAGCATATAACGCAGCAGCAGCGAAACACCACCAAACAAACGCACCTGCCGCTGCCCCTCATTGCCCATCCCTGCAGCATCCGCGAGCAGCAGAGACAGCCGCATCCCGACCAGCAAGGGGTTCACGGCGGAGCACACGGCATCGAGGAAGCACTTCCTCGCCGCCTCGAAGCCCGCTTTTCTCCCCACGAGTGACACCTGCCTTGGCGTGGGTGCGGCGCCGTGCTTGATAAGGCACGAAAACACCGAGACGGCCTCGTTCCCTGGGACCTGGCTGTTGGACATGAGCACCTCGGACATCGCCAAAGGGAGGCAGTCGTCGATGATCGGATTGACCTGTTGTTTTGGACCGGTCAGGAGAGTAGAACGGCTGGTGGCGGAAAAAACAGAAGGCCAGAGTAACCACAATGGGTGCAAACGGTGCTCCAACATCGTCGCAAAAAGATCAGAGGCTTGTCGGCCGACGGCGAAGGCTGACCACTTGTGACTGTGGTTAACCCAATTAGTGGAGGACAAGTTGACAGAATAAACAACGAGAGTGGATTCGAACCGCGACCGTAAGGGATCGAAGAGTTGCAGACCAAGAAACACAAGCAAATCCACACGTTGGACACTTGTTCGAGGAAGACCCGTCGCACTAAATTCTTCCCCATGTACACATGTGGTATAGTCTAGTAGTCTCCGGCAAGTATCTGCCAAAGTAAAGGAAAAGCATTTGTAAGGGGATGTATCGGTTTGGATTTGTTTGTTGTGGAGAAACGTAAATTACATGTTGTGCGGACGTCATGTACGCGCCTGTTCAGGAAGAACCGCTCGCTCGATGAGGGAAATCACGGCATCCACGACGGCCGTGTGTCCGCTGAGGACGGCGTAAAAGAGGGCGCTCCGACCCCGGCTGTCTGTTTTGGTTACAAATTCCGCTTCCTGGAAAAAAGAACACACGAAAACTTGAGCGCAGTGATGATGGCATGGATCGAGCTTGGGTGATGATATATATTTGCTGAGAGTGGGCAAGTAAGGGCACAAGACAGCGTGCGAAACAAAAGGGTACAGGAGGGCTTGGGCAAGGAAGGGTACAGGAGAGGCTGGGCAAGACAGGCCCCAACGGGGCTCGGGCAACAAAGGGTACACGAGACGATCTGACCACAAATCGGCTGACAAGTGATGAAACCACCTCCCATTTCGGCACGCGAAAAGCGCTCTTCACTGCTTCGTGTGAACTGGTATCACTGCTACGCATACAACGAACCATTGAAGCCAAAAGCGTCTTCTCACTTTTACACCCATCGGGTGTATACCGTAGGCTGCATCAAGGTATCAAATTCCCTGGACCAATTTCCGAAGCTGGATATCTCGGCAGGAAAGTAGTGACGGTGCCGAAAATGGCGGCGTTGGAACCGTCTCGTGGAGAGTGTCCGCAATCGAATACCTCAATTTCGGCATCTTCTTCGTCGTGGATTAATCGAGCATTGATAATCGGTCCAGGGGGTATGATATCTTATCCACCCTGCGGTAGGTGCTGTCGTGGAAGCAAAAAGCAGGGGGGGGCGGTTGGGAGCATCACACGGGAACAACGAAACATTTGAAAATAACGCGGGGGGTCAGCATGCACCCACCTCGTCATCGTTCGGCACCCAGTCCTCTCCAACAAGCCTGATCACCGCTTGCGCAATCTCTGCTTGCCCCGACTGAGCGGCGACCATCAAAGTAGTCTGGTTTCTGCAGTCGGTGGAGCTGAGCACCTTCACCCTCTGCCCTAGGACAACAAGCAGTCCGGCGGAAAACAACGGTGTGTCGAAAACGAGAAAACGGAACGAGCTTCGCGGGGGAGAGGGAAGCACAACCTGTTACGATAGTGTCTCGAGCAGCCTCGCCCCGTTGCAGGGTTAGGTTCCGCAGGAAACGCTTTGGCGTTGCCGAGGAATGAGACTAGCCCTGGGTAAATTGGCACCTGCCCACGCCCAACGCCGGACGATCAACTCAGACGAAAAATCTAAGTTGCCTTGCTCACCTGCGCGGGCGCGAGCTTGTAGGCAAGCAGGATGTCCACCAGGGCGCACACCACCGGTGCCGCCCCGCCGTGCACCGCCTTCGCGAGAAGGTTCCGGCCTCCGCGATCCGACGTGGACGTCAACATCTTCTCCACCTGGTTAATTCAACAAATTTGAGGTGGCGGTTACCGTTGTGTGGTGAGTATGTAAATAGTTCTGAAATAGAAGACTTGGCAAGCAGAGCCGGAGGCCAGACATGAAGGGCGAGGTCTTCGTGGGGTGGTGTAGGTCGGGCGGACCGGAAAGTAAACCTGCAAGCTACACGACAGGGCACACACACGCAAACTCGGAGGCTGCACCCCGTCGATAAATTTTCCTCCGCGGTGACCCCGCCGGGGGGGGCCAAGGGGGCTCGTGAAACGCAGGGCTTGATGCATTACTACCCCTCCCCCTTTCTTTCGGGCGCTTAACCCAGTTGGTTCAGGCGCTTATAGAAAAATCTGCATATTCCAAATAGGATGGGCTGTTGTATCACACTATAAAGTCCAAATATAAGAGGTGTATAAGTTTTAAGTATACAGCCGCAATAACACTCAATCCTACTGCAGTATACAAGAAACAATATACATGTTATGGCATACTACACAAAATCCCCAATTGATGTACCATATGCGGGATAGAAGAATAACAGAACCCCCCCTCGATGTTTGCCATCGGGGTTGGGTTTTCGTCGCTTGGCAACGACGTTGTAAAACAAGCCCCCCCCTCGGTGTTTGCCATCGGGATTCGGTTGTCGTCGCTTGGCAACGACGTTGCAAAACAAGCCAATTCACTTCGTGAACTCGGCAACCAGGTGGCCGCTTTTTTTTACCCCTTTTTTTTTTTGGCAGTAACCACAATGGTGGTCGAGTAGATCATGTTGTGCGAGGTCGAGAATCCTCACTTCGCGCAAGGGGGATGATCGCACCACGTCGTGTTAAAATGGTCAAGCACCCTCGAGGCAGTTACACAGTGCTTACAACTGTCTCAGGAAGTGAAAGCACCAGAAAATAAATTAAGTCATACGCAGCTGTCATCCGTACGCAAGGAAGTAAGCACAAGATGCCGAACACCCTTAGCAGGATGCAGCGCACCCTTCATGCGACTCGCCGAATATCTCACGGCGCTTCGCGCTTGGTGATGCGGTGAGACCCGGCGTGCTGCGTCCCGGCTTTGTAGAGATGCGAGGTCAATGGTCCAACGACTACGGCATGCACGACTATGAGTA
>CACKRE030003406.1:124158-138525 GCA_902602495.3 Ectocarpus sp. CCAP 1310/34
CCCTCCCTGATCTGGCCTTATCCCAGTTTTCAGCAGTGCCCTGCGTTTCACGAGCCCCCTTGGGGAGCCCGCTATCTAGTAAGCGTTCCGCATGGTACTGTTTTTGTTATCGCGCTACATGACTGACGTCGTCTGCCAATAAGCGTCGCTGCTGATTAACACACCATATTCCAATAATCCGGAGAACATCCTGGCGTCCCGCATGGCGCCCCCCGTCACGAGGTCCGAGATCATGGTCCTCATGTTTTCAGTCGCACCGAGAGTGATGTCTTTTCATTGGTCAGTAGGTCGATGTGGTCCATGACCATAATGAAGACACACACGCATGCAACGTACGCCGTTTGAGAGCGTGGATGGCAACGATACGAGAGCTCAACACAACAGTAACGTTGCCGGTGGTACAAGGTTTCCCGGCCCTTCAAGACATCTTCCCGAGGCTCACCGCAGCATGGGACAGGTTGGCCCTCAGCGCGCCATGCACTTCCGAGAAAACGTCAACGTGGCCAACGTACGCCGCATGAAACACGGGGAGCATGGCCGTCTCTGAAGTTTGTGCCGACGGTGCCGACAGGTCGGTACCATAGCTTCGGCCTGAACCACTCCCAGCGCATGCTGTCGTAAGCTCGCGTTGCCGTTCGTCAGGGGTCAATCCTTCCAACACCTTTGACACCGAAGCTCGGTCGCCGCTTTCGATAGCCTCCACCAGTAGAGTTGGGGGGAGGTCGCCTGTTCAACGGGGGTGAGCAAAAAGAGAAGAAAGGAACGAAGAGAGAACTCAGCGTTCTTGCCTGGCAGCTTCGACTGGTGGGGAAGCGGGGAGGGGGGTGTAAACCAGTCGGAGGAATTTCAAGGAAGTTTCGGGGCTCACAGGAAGATTCGAGCCCGACTGCTTCAGGAGTACAAGTGAGATACCTAAGTTAAGCGAACTTCGTTGACAGTTATGCCCGGAGTCCAGGTGCTTCTACCGCCTTGAGGCTTTCTACGCAAACAAGTTTCGAAGGCCGTGTACCTTTGAGCTTGCTCGATTTCAATCATATCCGTGCGAACCCGTGACGGCTTTACAGAGAATCCATGGGACAATAATCGACCCAGAATTAACCGTCTCAAACGGTCGTCGGAAAACCTCCCGTGGCGGTGCCGCAATCAACACATTCATGAAGTCTGTCTGTTCGGCGTTGTAGACGGTGCGTTTATGTCAGCATCGGTATATATTCCATGAGGCACTGAACACTGAAAGCCCGGTACCTGAGGCCTCTGAGGACCAACTGTCCTCTTTGTCCATCGCTGCTCCGCCGCCTCCTCTCCCTCTGAGGAGGCAGTCAGCAGCAGATGACCCTGTCAGTGGCAGGCGCGTCGATAACAGACATATGCACATGGGGTGTACTTGTGGTGGACCTTCGACGTCAGGTCGTGCCGATTGCCAAGCAGGGAAGCAACGCTTGAGTCGTGCGCGCGATGTCGGGCAGTATTGCTTACGCAAATCGTGACCCCAAGATGGTATCGACACCCACCCCAAAAGGTTCACGACTCCAAACGTCTTGTTCTACAACAGTGCTGTAGGTAAGTATGTACAGAACAGCAGAATCCACACCAACGAGCAAGGATACAGACAGAATACTGCTTCCTTGAAAGGCCTTGGTACAAGGTGCACAAGTAGGGCGTCAAAATTCGTGAAACAGGAGGGGTGGGCGAGTCCACTAAATATGTACAACGCTCCGACGAGCATGGCAGTGGAAGATCCTGTGTCGCATGCAGTCGGACACTTCACTTCGGCTGGAGCCAAGGCTTCTCCCAAGCTTGTTCTAATGTAGAATTGTAGAGCTACAGTAGTGAAGGGATCAAAATGTAGTGTAAAAACCGTAGTTCATGCGTGCATCAAAAGAGAGGATGGCTACATACGGTAGTTCCCTTGTGCGAAGTACGAGCACTCACTGCCGTCCTTATGGCCTGCTGTCATACAGAAGTACGTGGATATATGAAGTACCATGCATACGTGCTCGGAAGACCACAAGAACAAGAGACCGACCTTGGGCTCAAAAAGGCCTCATATGTATTGTGTTGGGCATGACCATCGAAGTAGGAAAACTGCTGTGCGCGTGTGAATCGTGCATCGCAAGGTAGGCTAGCTACCGCGTAGGTATGTGGGGACCGGCTGCCTGGGCCACCGCATGTTCCTACTTCAATAATTGCATAGTTATTATCGCAAGACACACAACACACAGCCGTTTCAATCGAGGCGGCGATACAGTAGAGGTCCCTATTTACGGCCGCAAATTTAAGGCCGGTGGCCCTTTTTGAGGCCGGTGAAATCGTGTGTCACACTTGCCTTCCTTTTTAAGGCCGCACAGGCCTTAAACAGGCATAGTCCCTATTTAAGGCCGACAAGGGCGTCCGCGCACCCTATATAAGGCCGGTTTTGGTGTGACGCACCCAGTTCTTCGGCAGCATTATTCAAGCCGCAACACAACCACTCCAGAGCTCTACACAACAGCAATACCTAGCGTACCCCTACCGACCCAACCAGTAGGGGCACACATGCCTTGTGCGGCTGGTGAGCTGTGCCAACTGCCAGACCAGACGCCAGTAGCCCCTCACGGCCACCAATGTCACGAAGGGTGTGGCGGCAGACTGCACGGACTGTGTGGGGAACAAGACCAAGATGCGGAGTACGAAACCGCCTGCATCTGCTTTGCATGCGTTGCCTCCAAGCAAAAGGGCAGTAATGCCTCCACAGCTGGCAAGGGCAAGCGCAAAGGGTCAGCCACGGAGAGCGGAGACACGGCAAGACAAAAAAAAACGAAACCAGCCAACCACCCGGACATGACTGGTTCGCGCACGCGGATGGACATCGGCACCAAGATGGAGATCCTCCGTCTGCTGGACAAGGGCACGCGGACGCAGAAGTCGATCGCNGACTGGTTCGCGCACGCGGATGGACATCGGCACCAAGATGGAGATCCTCCGTCTTCTGGACAAGGGCACACGGACGCAGAAGTCGATCGTAGAGCACTTCAACTGCGGGGAGCGCACGGCGCGTACCGTCAAGGCCGAGCGGGCAAAGATAGAGAATCAGGCCGCCAAAACTCGCAGCAGCGCCACCACCAGGAAGAACCTTCGGGCGGGGGATTTCTCAGAGGTATGCTCCTGTTTTTTTTATTTTTTCAGCCTGCCGTTTGTACCACTCTGTGTTGATTTTTTGTATTTTCAGCCTGCCGTTTGTACCAGTCGGTACATATCGCACTTTCAAGAAAAATCGCAGTGCTTGATGTGTGCAAATAGCGAACCCCCCCAAAGCAGTCTGGATATGCACTGAGATTGTGCTTTGCGCGGTCAACTGCATTGGAAGCATCACGAACATTTTACATCTGATGCACCACCCACACACAACAAAAAAGGCGCACACATTTTTAAGTACATTTTTTTTCCACTGCTCGTTTTATCTGCATGTACATTTTGGCTAGGGTCGGCAAACGTCAACCTTTCCACAAGTGTAGCCTCTGCGTGCGTGAACTTTGGTGCTGGTGCGTAACATTGTGATATTTTTCATCCGTGAAGGCAGTACTGCTGTTCTAACCCGCGCACACCGATTTGAACCCTGTGGTCCTTGCTGCTGACTTTGTACAGTTGGATTCTTTAGTTTTGGACCTTGTCAACAAGGCGCGGATGGCGAAGTACACCGTCACCGGCAACGTCATCCGATCGTTCGGCCGCTCTGCCAAGGCGACCCTGTTGGGCTCGGCGAAACGACTGACTCTGTGAGGAAGAGGCTCGAGGACTTCAAGGCTGGCGACAAGTGGAGCAAGAACTTCGTGAAGCGCAACGACCTCCACAGCCACAAACTTCATGGGACGGCCGGCAGCGTCGACCACGACCGCATCAAAGAGGGCATGGAGGAGGTCCGCGCTGCTTGCGAGAAGTACCCGGCGAGGAACATCTTCAACGTCGACGAGACCGGCATCCAGTGGAAGCTCATAGCCAGGAGGACGTATCTCGCCGCGTTCAAGGATCGGAAGAATACTCAGTTCTCTAGCTATAAGGCCGGTACCGGCCTTAAACAAGACCCGTTTCCAATAAGGCCGGGTGCTCTCTCTAAGGCCGGTCATTTCGTCTGTCACAGGGCGACCTTAAACAGGGACCTCTGTTCCTATTTCAATTATTGCATAGTTATTGTCGCAAGACACACAGCACACAGCCGTTTCAATTGAGGTGGCGATATGCGATATGCGATGTACACAGCAGGACAGAACAGAACAAATACTCCTTGATAGCAAATGATTGATACGGGCACGTAGGCGTGGATCCCGTGGGATATTCTCGACATGGGAGAACATTGGCCTTGCGATACCCACAACACCACAGAGCTGTGGGAGTACATGGCAGCGGGATCACACATGATGCTGTCGAACGCGTGTCAGCGAGAGGCACTGGCGAACTTCATTGAGGCGACCTGTGTGTAAAGTAGCACCAAAGTTCGCTTTGGTTGAGACGTCACTGGATGGAAAACTGCTACCTGATGTTCGAGAACGAGAAGATTCCAGCAGCACAGCAGACGATGGCCCCGCGGTACAGCGTCGTATATAGCCGAACCAAGCACAGAGTAGCTCGGACTCTCTGCTCGCGCTCTGTATGGCAGGTCGGCTGCCCATTTAATGGGGGGCGCGCGAACGGGACACTGGAGGTACTAGTGTATTTGACAGTCCCGTTGCAACAACGCGATTAGGCGATGCAAGGCACAGCCAACGGCGACCGCCGGCCCGGACCGGCCGTCCGTTCTGTGAGGTTCCACGCCAGAACATGCCGGTCCCTCCTGTGGAAATCCTCACGAACGTTGATACACCGCCATGGTTAGCAGTCGGCAGCCGGCGCCACGCTCTTCTTTCCTCCGAAGCTATAGAAGATACCGTTTTGCCCGGCCGACAGCTCGGGAGAGAGCTGTGTGTGTGTTTTTAGTGTGTGTGTGTTTTCGTCCTATTTATTATTGCGACAGTCCCCCCATTTTTCGTGGTGAGACGTGTACTAGTCTACACTTTTCAGCGTATGTAGAGTACTACACTTTCAGTATATTTTTTCGTACTCTGATCATCCAGGTCACACAGGAGGGGGTAACACCAGGGCTTCTTCATTTTTTTTCTTTTCATGCCCCACCTTCCTCCTGCGGTGCGTGCTGGTCCAGCCGTCCCTTTCCCTCGTCAACGGTGCTAACTTCGAAGTTTGGTACTCACGAGCGCTTGTCAGCTTTATTTCGCTTTCACACGCACAATTCGTAAACTTTTCACCCCATGGGGATTCGAACTCACGACCTCTGCGACTGTCGGATTGCGACAATACCACTAGACCACCGGGGCGACCGGTGTGCGGCGCCTCGAGCACCAGGCTCCTCGCTCTCTCCACTGAAGATACTACACGAGAGCAGCCTGCACTTAGGACTTGCACTGCCACCAACGTCAGAATCAGGTAGATAGAGAGTAGAGATTGTGTATACCAGGTATGTATGCATCATGTATGCATACGATTGCATGTTGTGCATTCGCAGGGAACGTCCCGACACTGCGGTAGGTGGCAAGGCGTGCCGCCGCCGGGCTGCTTACATGCCGGACAGTAGCAGCCAGACTACAGCAGTAGTTCCCTCCACGGTCGATGAATTCTCGCGCACGCGCGCGATGCACTCTACAACGCTACACAGAATGTTTGTACACTTCCAACACTACAGACTGTACAGTCATGATGTCTTACAGAACGTCTTTCACGATCTCATCGCTTTGGTGTTGCTTTGCACATCCTCTAGAACTTCACATCCTGGACAGCAGTACAAGAGATACTGTGCAAAAAGAGTGCGTTGTTCGATGGAAGATCAGTGTAAGCAGCGGTAATAAGTCCGTCCATGTCGTCCACGGCGCTGAGTGTTTTTCGTTCCACCCACTCGCATGTTTCTGGCCCAGTCCGAATCCTGGCTGCCTAACGAGCAATGCCTCTGGCAGAGGTGTTGTTCGCCAGAGGGGCGTTGAAGGCCAATTGCCGCTAACTCGGATGTTTTTGCAAATCCCGTTTGTGCGAGCCGTGATCACCAGTCTAGACTATCCATCTACAGCAGAAGTACGTTCGGGGTCCCTCAAAAGTGGCAGTGAATAGTGCCACTGCCTGGTATACATGTAGTGGCGGTGAAATTGCGGGACACTGATGGAATCTTGCATCTATCTGCTCACCTGTGAGTAGGACCGGATGCCCGTTGTATGCCGGTGAATCTGGCGGGCACATACCGGCACCAGTGAGGGACTCTCTCTGATGTTAAACCTTGAGAGATTGCGCTGATCAGCAAGAAAACGGCATGACGACCAGGCGCGCTTTGCTCGTTTTTTATCGTGTGACTGGGTGGCCGAAGAACAAGTATTTAGGAGGGAGACCAGCAACTACATAGGAGTTGGAAGTACTGCCTCAGGCGGAGGGTTTGCGCCTCAGCTCTAGGCCACCTGTCTGTAGAACGTATTCAAGCATTCACCAAAACATGCTTCCCCCCCGCCAGGTTGAAGGCCGGCGCGCAAGTTATTATGACCGTTGCTCGATTTCTCTCAGCGTACCTAAATATTTTGTTGATCCCGGTGATTTCTAGCAGTGATTTCTGTGCTTTCGACACCAAAAACTGCTTCCCGATCTAAGGCGTTGCCGTTTGAGGAGCAGCTATTTGCATTTCGCCAGTCATGGGCTAGGATTTTAGGGGCGCTCAACAATAACCGTGGTCGAAGCACAAGGGAGAAGACCTGCTTTTCCAAGAGTTCGCGGCGTCTGTGAAGAGTGAATGGATATATGAGTGGAGATGAGCCAAAACGCTCTCGAGGCCATCGAGTACCCTGCCGTTGAGTCACGAGTGTGATTTCCATGCTCAGAAGCTGAGAAAGGCAGCCGCGTCGAAGCGGTGTCCACATTTGTTGCTTAACGTCGAAGCGGTGTCCGTATTCATTAATTAACAACGGGGTCACTTGAAAACCCACGAATGAAAGTGCATACCGAATCAATCGCACGCACATTTCTAATCGTTTCGTCCTTTTGCCGCCGTCGGCAAGCTGCCAAAGGCGATCCTGAGCACATTCGCCTCTAGCCCCGCTCGCACTGACCCGCGGAAGCTTGGTTCCAGGAAAGTGCTTGTGAGTGCGCTTTCATTACGGGCGAACGAAGTGGAGTTATTTGAAACGGAAATATTTTTTGGTCCAGAATCACCTGTTGACACCAATGGTTTTTCTGGGTCTATTGTGCGTCCAATGTCAAATGTCCCGACTCAATTGCCGTTTTTGCTGTAAACCAATGAATCCATTCATGCGCTGCTGCTCCAACCGATGGGCTTTCTACGTTATTGCTCCTCACCCGTCACTAGTGCACATACTGTTGTTTTTTGTTGACATTTCTGGTGGTTGTTTGTGTTGTGTGCTGTGTACTTGACAAGTGGGGGTAGCTGTCTTTCGATGAGTTTTGGTGACCTTAACCTCCTGATATATCTAGGAGTGTTTGTTAGATATACTCGTAGCATAGTAATGTGGTTGAGTATGGGACATGGATCTACGGAGATTGCAGTTGGTAGATCGCGGAGGAACAGGGAGTTTCTGCTTGGTTCTTCGGAGATTCGATGAGTGATCTGAATTGCGTGACGGATAGGTGTGGTGACGCACTCTTCGGCTGCTCGGCCTCGAGTGGTCTCTGCCCTTCCCTCTTCCCTCTAATACAAGACTTTCCCATCTCGGCCCTCACTGGCCGAGCTGCCTTTCTCCACAAACCTACAAGCTTCGGCCTACCCGGTTTATCCAACACGCTAGCGTCAACGACTTTGTCGAGGGTGATTGGGTAGCGCCGATGGGCAGCCGCATGCGCGGCTGACGACACCCAACCAGACGAAGAGGCCACCAACGGCGAGGGCCTGCACAGCAGCAGCAACCCCAAGACCTACAGCAGCGCCATCGTCAGCTGCAGCCCGCCGTCTACTTGGGTAGTAGGCCCGCTCAGGCACGTGATGACTTTTCAGTTTCCTACTGGACTGTTGTTGGTATCAACACACCCATTGCGGTGATGCGGTANNAACCGGGAGAGTGCAGCAACTCGTCAGATCTTTGGTCAGCTCGTCGCATTTGCTCCAGCCGCCTCAACTGCGAGGTAGACTCAGAAGTCCTCACGAAAGCATCTTCTCCGGGGTACCGCAACAAAGAAATACTCCTCGATGTCACACACGCAGACCCGCAAGCACAGGTACACTTGCGGAACGGCAGCGCGACCAGCGATGNGCTACACAGCTGGCCATATCTCGGCGAGTGCAGAGGTACAAGCTCGCATTGCGCAGGCGTCAAGACGCTGAAAACAGGCGAACAAGATCGACCTCGAACCAGTCAACGCCAATGATATGGGGATGGAGTGTAGACGCATCGTACAACGCGTTTTCGTTTGAGGTTGGCGTCTTGTTTGAGAGTAGATGTGACAGATTTGCGTAGAATAGGGTAAGATGTTATATCATGAACGGAGACGAAAGGGCGTTTCCAACACGGAGATGTAGCATGGATCAAAGCATTTGTTGNTGAAAACAGGCGAACAAGATCAACCTCGAACCAGTCAACGCCAATGATATGGGGATGGAGTGTAGACGCATCGTAGAACGCGTTTTCGTTTGAAGTTGGCGTCTTGTTTGAGATGTGACAGATTTGCGTAGAATAGGGTAAGATGTTATCATGAACGGAGATGAAAGGGCTTTTCCAACACGGAGATGTAGCATGGATCAAAGCATTTGTTGGATTTCAGCTTTTACAAGCGGACATCAACGCAGTAGTATTTTAGCAAGCTTACGAACGCANCAGTCGAACCTCGCTCAAGTTAACACATGGTTTTCCCGAAAAAATGTTAACTTAAGGCGGGGAAGTTAACTTATAATTCAGGGGACCACAACTCACCATCCCCGGGGCCAAAAGAGGCGGTGAATACCTCAATAGACGCGCATTGGGCTCCACTACGTGTTTGACGAGAGAGGAGACTGAAAAAAGTGAGGGAGCATATTTTTATGTCCATTTTACTAAACAACACTATAACCGAGATGCTATGTTGGAATGCTTGAACCCACGCACACATTTCTCAAAACTGTCGTCGATCGCAATGTACAGCCACTCCTCCTGTGTAGTAGTCTCATGCGGTGCCACGCATTCAAGACATACATAGGCCACCCCAAACACAGCTCTGGTCGTTTGTACCGCACACTCTACGACCTCCACATGTCGCGCAGAGTTGCCTGCAGCTCCCCCCCCTCCTTGGCTCGCCGCTTCACTTGAGTTTCGTGAGTGAACGAATGCACAACTTTCGAGAGCAGGTACTGGGTCTCGCGGTACTCTCCATCCTTTCCGTTCGCGTACAAGTAGGAGCGAACCTTCTCTAGGCTACCGCGAACTTCGGCCTCTGTCATCGAAGATGTTACGCACGACTCTGGTCTACCCCCACCATCTTCATCGTCCGTGGAGTCATCATCAACCGCTAGGTTAGCCAGGTTGTTCTCTACAATCTCCAGTTCCATAGCTACCTCCTCTTCCAACACGTCAGGGTCATCCTCAACGGAAAGCTAAGTCTTCACTGCCTCACGCACTTCTGCGCTAGTGAGGCCTGGGTTTACTTCAACAAACAAGTTCTTCAAAACCCGCGGCGTTTTTTTGGAGTCGTTGGCGGCCACGACGCTACAAGGCATCGTTGCCTTCTCGAACAAATCGCAGAGGTATTGAGGGGGTCCGTGGACTGTATTTTACCCCCCCTGTGTGAAATACTTTCTGCGGGGCACCATGTTTCCGCAAAAAATTGTTAACTTTACCGGGGAAGTTAACTTAATTTTCGTTACCTTAAGCGAGGTTCCACTGTATGTTGTTGTACTTCGTATTGGTTTAATATTCATGTAGAGTATGAGACATTAAGTGAAAGTTTTCTGAGGTATGCATACATCTGCAATTGTCGGAAGGAAAAAAATAAAATAATAATACAACAGGGTATACGCTGGTCGAAAGCGACGCAGCCGGGTACATACCGGTCGCCCCGGTGGTATAGTGGGTAACCTCGCAGCCTGCTAAGGGCCAGGTCATGGGTTCGAGTCCCGACAGAGAGTGAGTATTTTCCTCACTTAATAAATCCTGGTCTAGGATGAAAGAGACGCGCTGCAAAGAAAGCTCGTTGTTAGTAAACCATAATCGACTTCGTAAGTCGCGAGGGAAGGGATTGGGATTGCTGTACCCTTCTCGCGATGAAATACCTCAGGCATGAACTGCAGGAGGGGGTCCAGCCCCCCCCTCCTATGTGACCCCGGTTGGGTTGTCTAGCTAGTAGAAGTGGAGGATAGGGGCCAGAGGGGCAGACGACAGAGAGTCCAATGTTGGAGAAAAAAAAAGAACTGTTCATCAGTGTAAATTGGAGTCATATGATGGGTCAGCGTCCACTTTCACCCCGTTGCGTCATCAAAAGCGCAAGGTATACCCTGCCGTGGCTGCTTTTCTTCAAAACTGTACCCTGATTTCGGAAGTGTACCCTGACCTGACGGAAAATGAGACCCTTTCGTCAAACATTTGCCGCCACTCCCTCCTGCCGGTGCCGTCTATGCGTGCGTGTGTCCTGTGGTGTGTGTGTCGCTTGAATTACTACCGCCATTTGTATGGTATCGATCGCGCTTACCAGCCAACCAACTAACGTAGACGCTAGGCTTTAGCGGGATGAACAACAAACGCAAGCACTCTTCTCTCCACCCATAGGGAGGGAGCAGGAGTTGGATGACACAGCAGTGTCCTGCTGCTTGAGTAACGATGATAAGACTATGTGTCCGTGTAGACTCAAAGTGTGTGTGTGCTAGTCGTACTTCCCTTCCCCCATCTTCTCGGGCGCGAGCTCGCCGCCACCACTCGCCACAATTTGGCGAAAGGATGCATTTAACCATGCTGGATCGGTCTCGCCTTCTTAGCGCGACCAGTACATCTCCCATATAGATAGACTACAGCAAGCAGTAGTCTAGTCCACGGGGTATTGTACGTGTGTGCGCAAGCACTGCTAGTCGCTACCAAACGGAATTGTGCTTGATGGCGTTTTACCCGGCCATTGTTGATTTATAGCGGGAAGAGTTGATGGTGGGTGATGTTTCGCCAAAGTTGTTGATGAAAGGGTCTCATTTCCCGTCAGGTCAGGGTACATTTCCAAAATAGGGTACAGTGTTGAAGAAAAGTAGTCACGGCAAGGTATGCCCTGCGCTTGTTCCGACGCAACGGGGGTGGGCGCTGACCAATCATATTACTACATTTCGCGCTGATGAGCAGCATGTACCCAGCTCAGTCGCTTTTCGACCAGAGTATACCCTGTTGTGTCGTTTTCCCTTGTTTTCAAGAAAAAATGCTAGTCCCGATGTATGTTCGTCGTTCAACACGGGGAATTTCAAATTGTTTGACATGACGCCGCCTCTGCACGTGGCCTAGTCTACTCCGTTCCATTTGTTTGCTCCCGTACCAACCGCTGTGCAAATTTAAATTTGCCTGTAAGCCTGATGTGCCTTTCATTCATGTTGGAATGAACTTGTTAACACTGATTGCGCTTCCGTCTGCGTGCGCTGCCGTGTCAGACATTGGTGTTGCAAATCGGCACAGGTCTCATGATGCATTGCCTCTGCGTGAGGCCTGCCGTGTGTCGAGAGGGAACTGCCGGGCCTGAGGTGTATTTCCACGTACGCGGACAAATGAGCGACCAGCCCGACGGCGGGACGTAGGGACGCCGGTTGAGCTCCATGCTCGAGGTCCTGCTCCTGACGCCGCAAATAGCACTGCTAGGGTTGAAGGAAGATCCCGCAAAGGATCATTCATTCATGCCCGATTCGCCATCTGGTCCTAATTGGCAGGCGTGGAAGAGGGAAGGCCGCACCCAATCGTTCACGGAGTTGAAAAACATGCTACGCGATTCGATGAGTGGGGACCGCAGAAAAGCGCTGAAGGCTCTACAAGGCATCAGAAAAGCGCTGAAGGCTCTACAAGGCATCAAGAACTCCCTGGTGGGGTCAATGATCGGAAATCGTACAGCATGGCCATCACCGGGTGTGGGAGGAGGTAGTGGAAACAGGCTGTGACGCTTTTCAGCGAGATGCCGACGGGTGGGATATAGCCCCCAATTTTTTCTGCTACATCGCTACGTGCGCTAAGGGCAAACCACGGAATGAGACCTTAAGGCTACTGAAGGAGATGACAGCGGGAAGGGGTACTCCCGACGCCATTAGTTTCACCTCTACTATTGACGCTTGTTCCAAGGGGGTCGTTGGGAAATCGCTGTGGAGCTTCTGCACGAGTTGCGGGCGGTAGAACGGACTCCCAATGTCATGCGGTTCACCCCTTCTATCGGCACGTGCGCGAAAGGGGGCCAGTGGAGCGAAGCGCTGAATACACTGAGTGATATGCCGACAGCGGGGGTAGCCCCCACTGTTATCAACTATAACTCAGCCATCGCGGCATGCGCAAGGGAAGGAAGTGGGAGGAGGCTCTGGAGCTATACTAAGCGTGGCAGGATTGACTCCCGACCACATGAGATTCAACTCTGCTGTCGACGCGTACGTGAAAGGGGACCAGTGGAGCGAGGCACTGAACATCCTGAGAGATATGCCGACGGCAGGGGTAGCCCCCACTGTTATCAGCTATACCTCAGTAACTCAGTCATCGGGGCATGCGCAAAGGGAGGGAAGTGGGAGTAGGCCCTGGAACTACTAAGCGCGATGCGGATGGCAGAATTGACTCCCGACGCCATGAGGATTAGCTTGGCTATCGACGCCGGCCCGAAAAGGGACCAGTGGAGCAAGGCTCTCAACATACTGAGAGATATGCCGACGGCAGGGGCTATTCGATAAAGCTACACCATTAGCCTAGTCAGCGCTGACTAGGCTAATGGTGTAGCTTTATCGAATAAAAGATATGCTCAGAGCTCATTTGCACCCGGCTGGATCACTTGGGTCTGTATGGCTTGGATCTTCGGGGACGGACCCCTCGCCTATCGCTGATGATAGTCCTAGGTGCACTATTTTTCCAAAGTAAAGTGATCCAGCCGGTGTTTGAACTCGTGCGGGTATCCTTTTATTGGATAAAGTTACACCATTAGACTAGTCAGCACTGAGACTAGTCAGCACTGACTAGGGTAGTGGTGTAGCTTTATCGAATAAAAGATATGCTCAGAGCTCATTTGCACCCGGCTGGATCACTTGGGTCTGTATGGCTTGGATCTCCGGGGACGGACCCCTCGCCAGGCGCTGCAGGAAGAGAACTAAGGGTGCTTGTGAAAGAGACCCAAGTGATCCAGCCGGGTGCAAATGAGCTCTGAGCATATAATATTTTATTCGAAAGAGTTACACCATTGGACAAGTCAGCGGCTGACTTGTCCAATGGTGTAACTTTATCCAATAAAAGGATACCCGCACGAGTTCAAACACCGGCCGAATCACTTTACTTTGGAAAAAAAGTGCACCTAGAACTATCAGCGTTAGGCGAGGGGTCCGTCCCCGGAGATCCAAGCCATACAGACCCAAGTGATCCAGCCGGGTGCAAATGAGCTCTGAGCATATCTTTTATTCGATAAAGCTACACCATTAGCCTAAGTCAGCAGCTGCCTAGTTTAACGGTGTAACTCTATCCAATAGACTATTGGATACAACATCACAACATATTCGCCTGATTGAGAGCGTAGCATCTGATTGAGAGCGAGATTGCGCGATACGCTGTAGCCGGACTACCACTGAGAGGTGGAGCTTGCTGTGTAGCTTGAATTGAAGGGCTAGCCCGTAGCTTCAAGCCGCTACCCTGGTCATCCTGTGGGAGTCTCTCGTTGTGGAGCTACAGCGGGGAGCAGAAGCTACAGCAGAGCCCACCGCCCGACGCGATACCGCCCTGAAACAGTTTGAGCAGAAATAGCCAATCTGGGCAAATCTAGCAACTTGTCTAGCTCCTCGCTGCAGCATCCGATGACGATGACACGCATATGCTCGCGAAGCTGCTGATGAGACCTTCAATTTGCACCGCTTCTTGGAATAGCCCGTCCCCTACTTGCCAAGAAATGGCAAGAGGCGTCTGGACCCGAAATTTCAATTTTTTTGGCTCTCGCTCTCATTCAGATACTTCGCTCTCAATCAGGCGAATATGTTGTTTTATTAGTGTTTTATTCGATAGTTACACCATTGGACTAGTCAGCGCTGACTGAAAAGAACATAATGGTACTTCGGAAAGTGAGTAGCCGGGTTTTGAACCCGTGCGAAAAACTTTTGTCGCCAATTATTACACCATTTGTCTAGTCGGCGCTGACTAGTCTAATAGTGTAACTTTATCCAATAAAAGATATGCTCAGAGCTCATTTGCACCCGGC
>CACKRE030003414.1:21476-41083 GCA_902602495.3 Ectocarpus sp. CCAP 1310/34
GCCCCCCTACCGCCCCGTTGATTGGTGCCGTATCTGGACTATTTTTGGGCCCGCTGTCTCTTCGTTTGATGGCTCGTTGTCGGCTGGCCTCCTCCTTGCCCTTGTGCCAAGAGGCCATGAACCTCTCAGCTCCCTGTAGCATCCTTGGTCAACAGTAACATCAAAATTCGTCTTCGTCTGCACTCCTCAAGAAAAGTAAGAGCCTGCGGTAGGCAAGAAACTGGGAGCTCTGTATATTAAACAGCTGGAGTGATGAAACGACACAGAAATAGCGCAAGATTTTAAACCCTCCGAGTACTACTGGAAGCCCAAATGGGGACACTTCGGGGACACTTTGGAACGCAGCCCTGAAGGGCCTATTACCACATTGCTGTAGTCACCCTAGGCTCCATGTGTGCAACGTACACGTGAGAACCCTTGGTCTATCATGGTTGGCTGAGGTGATACGCTGTATGATATGCTGTGTGATGCCTCTCCTGGGCCTCTGACTTGCTGTACACATCCGAACCCGCGTGCCCACCAGTTCGCAAAACTGTGTACATAGCCTGGCGGCATTGGACAAAACTTGCTCACTTGGCTTCTTCAGTATGAAAACTGTCCCCACGTGTTTTGGGGACACTTTTCATACTACTGAAGCCAAGTCACCCTGCGTCTGGCAAGGAGCTCAGAGTCTTTTGGAGGGACTGCTGTAGCCTCTCGACCACCAGTGGCTGATAAACATTTTTTCGGATTTTTTTTTTGCGGAGGGACCCTGGGTACTACTGCTGTAGGAGGGTTAGACGAAGTCTAGAACTGGAGGAGGAGGACACTCGTTATTTATTTATCGTGGCGATTTTGAAGCAGACTCACTCGTGCAGCAATAAACAGCAGCAGCAGTGCTTTCGTACGAGTTGAAGATTAGAAAACTTGCGCTGTCCACTACAGTACTGCTGTGATTGCTCGAATGACCCTTTCCCTCCACTCCGAAATAGATGGGCATGATGACAGCAGTACATCGCAGAAAGAAATTGACCGTGGGAGCGTGCAGAGCGATCCACCTTCCTGCGTCTCTCCGCATCATCTGAATCCATCGGTCGAATTTTGAAAATAATTGTCTCCCTGTGTGCAGTCCGCAGTAGTACTGCAGTACGACGGCGTCAAGCAAACCAACGATCGGTGGCCGGTTCCAAGCCTCTGGTAGATGTTTTTTGTTTGACAAGCTTGTGGGATAGGCGTACATTCGAGACGGAGAGGACACACCTCGCGAGAAGAAGCAAAAAAGAGGGACGAAGACGGGGTGTGTGCAAGATGGGCACACCCGCCCCGTTGCAAACGCCAACGTCTGCTGAAAACTCGGAAATACGAAAATACTGCTCTGCTGCCCCTCGTCCGTTGTTCACAACCCTTGGGTTGAGGCTTGTGACGCAACCACACACAACCAGGCAATCATGACCGCCATGCACCTCATGAACAGTAGGGTCATAGCTCTGGTACGTGGAGTCCCCAAGAGCTTCGCCAAGGTATTTTGTGTGTGGTAATGGTTGGGTCCTTTGGCAACATCGCAATGTGACGTGTAGTCTACTGCTGTAGACTCACGATTATTACACCAACACCTTCGCACATGGCGGCTTTTCGGTATAGGAGGGTAGGCATGCATGCGCAGTTGACCACTCTATGCGTATCTCATGCCTCCTGCATTGGCCCATTGGCATTCCTCTATATTGATGTCCGGATCAACACAGCAGCAGTTGGTCTCAATTGAACCCAGCACGCGAGCACAAGCAGTCAACAATGCGGCGGAATTTTTCATGGCACGGTGTTGAATTACGCGTGTGCCCTCGCGGGAGCGAGTTGGAAGCACCCCACCACGCGCATCTTCGCGGAATAAAGACTTGTCCTTTGGGAACGGTTTGTCGCAATTACCCACGCTCTATATGTGCTATCGTGAATATATTGAGGACACTGCTGCTGTCCTGACTGCTGTGTACTATTCAAGTGTAGGAGCTGAAGTGGGCTTGGTGCGTGGTGTCGCTCAGCAGCAGCAAGTAGGCAAGGCTCCTGCTGTCTCGTCGGGCTCTGCTGATGTATGCATACATGCGTGTGCATCGCTAAACACGCATACCAATATGAATAACCATGAATTTTGTTTTTTCGGCTGCCCCTTGCCAAAAGTATCTTGTTGCCAAGAGGGACCGACCCCAAAAGTGACTCGGAGTATGCAAAAGAGATGACCCACTCCTTAGCGTGCAGGTGGTGCTTTTTGCTCACATCGAGTCTTCGGCCAAACAAAAACTGCACCTGCCGTTGGAAATCGTACGCGTCACACTACATGCACCTTCCCACCGATCTGGTTTTTCGGTGATATTTCTGCACAGGAGCAACTTTTTTGTAACGCTATCCCCGCGAGCTGTGTGTATGGTCCGTCTTTCGTGACGGCTAACAGAGGCCACGAGGAATATAGGAGGCACGGGAGCTCAGGTAGCGAGAGTTGCGAACACCGCAAAAATATCTCTTCTCCTGTTTTTCCCGCGTCGCTGGCTTGGCTTACCGATGATCGCTCACCACCCACTGAAGCAACAGCAATGACAAAGGCATCCGCCACATGCTGTGGGTATGGTTCGTCCTGTATGGTGGTTGATGCAGGCCAGGCAAAATTACGCTTAGCAATTTGTGTGGTGCATGTTTCGATTCATCAATACCACCGCACTATTCGTTTTTCAGGCCGTGATGGATGAACAGTCTGCCGCGGCGCTTGGGGGCAAGGCCATCGACTGGGCTCTCGCCTCCAAGCAACACGCCGGCTACGTGGACGCGCTGTCGAAGATCGTCGATTCCGTCCAGGTAACTAAGACAAAAAGAGTGATGGGTATTGGATATAGGGGTTGGATGGTAGACCGTCCGTGAACCTGGTACAATAAGGTGCCGGTCTCACGCTTTTGCTGCCTCTCATCAGCTCATTCCAGCCTAATTTCGTTTTGGTGGACCTGCGATGGTGGCTATCGGCTTAGGCTACAGCTACAGCAGCACAGCAGCAGACGCTACGACAGTCGACTCACTCGGAGACAGAATGCCACCCGCTCCCTCCTCATCCACACATGCCGAGTGTCATGCCCGCACGTCCGCGCTTTCTTTGTTATACAATATGTTGCTTTGGCACATGTTTCATGCATGTAACGTTGTAATGTACGTGACATGTGTGCGGGGAAGACGCTCCCTGCGTTGGAGGCCCACCCAGACTGCCCGTTCGTTGAGGACACTGTCGTGTACGCGAGGGGCATCGCGGTGACGCTCCGACAGGGGCACGATTCCAGAATAGGAGAGGTCGATGCCGTTAGGTGAGAACGTGACGGTGGATGTAGTCGTTTTTTGGGGTGGTGTTGGTGTCAACGCCGGCGTTGAAGGTGTGCTGGTTTCACTGTTGGTTGTGTTGTGCTGAGTGTTGGGAGGGACAGTGGCAACAGGGGTGGGAGGTGTTGGCTGAATGTGTTTGATGCTCGTGTGCTCTACCTTCGTGCTGATGCTGCCGCTGCGGCTGTTGGTCATGACCTCGTAGCAGATGCTACTGCCAGAGCAAGGTCGTTCCGACTTAGGACCTTAACTTGATTTGTTTCAGCGCTGCCTGTCCGGGAAGTCAGAAAAGTGATACCTACACATCGCCGCAGCACCCGTATTTTGTGAGGTTATCGCCAAAACACAGAACAGCTTCACCCTAAGAAATTGTACAACCGCGTACGCTTGTGAGAAATCGAAGAGTTCCTGTCGCGCTTTCCTATCGTGATTTTGTTTCATCTCACCTCTTGTTGGGGCCACCAAACTCATCTCCCGACGCGACTGCAGCCGCAAAGCAGCAGGGAGGTCTGATGGGGTGGCTTTCTTTCAGGTATAGCCTGTGCAAGATACCTGCGTGGAGCCTGCTGTCACCTCCCGATGGAACCCCGCCGCTACCGTTAGCGTTGCCGCCGCTGGTGACACCTTGAAACCCGCTGCTCCTTCATCGGCCGTGTACTTGACACTCTCGCAACAGGGAGGCCTTAGCGACTAATCCCGCCCTGAAGTGTATCAAGACGGTGCACATGGAGGACCCGGACGCACGTTGCGACGGAGGGGATGTTCTGTTCACGGGTGAGACATCGACTACGAGGGGGATGCCGCGGGGGGGGGGCGTCGTACTTGCTTGTTCTTGCCTTAGGTCGCTCGTTCGCTCACCACGCACTACTTTTCTTTAGAGACCACCACCCAACATCGAGTGTTCTGGAGGTTTTCTGCTGTAAAGGGTAGACGGAACCACAAGTTACGTTCGCGCGTAGACAAACAGTACAGGAGTGATGCTTTTATTGTCCAAGTTCGATGATGAATACGTGCTTGTGTTGATGACGTTCCCGACCGACGCATCAGCTAGGAGGAGGGGCACTTCTGGCAAGCAGTATTTTGTACGTACTGTCGCTCCCGGTCGTTGTCTGCAAAATGCCTCATCTTGCTTATTTTAGTCGCTCCTGCTGCCGTTATGTCCCTTGTTTCGTCTCCGTCCGCCTCTCAGCCACGATTTCGGGCTGCACGAGTCCCTTGCCTGCACCGAACTACTCGTTCCCACTCCATTGTTCGTCGTCAATTCATTTGCCAGCTTGTCTGCACCGTGGCCCACATAATCATGCCGCCCTCATCTTAGTCGATGACGTTTTGCTCTACAATATGTAGCCGTGTTCCTATCCGTCCCCATACCCGTGCCTGTTCGTTGTTCCATCATGTTTCCCTTTACTCCTCGTGCTTTTGTGCGCACAGGACGCCACATGTTCGTCGGGATATCGGAGCGAACAAACAAAGCGGGGGCTGCCACGCTTGCCAAGGCGTTCGGCCCCTCTCTCCCAGTTATCCCGGTGCCAGTGGTGAGGAAACGAGAGGCTTGGGTTGGCTGGCTCTGTGAGGCTACCGGGCGTGTTTGCAGCCAACGAGTTGTGCGGTGTTTTTTTTTCGGTGCGCGTTTGGCCTCGGGTGCTCGCCTATCCCCGAGGGCCGCTGGTCGTTTGCTGTGATATCCATGATGCAAACAAACGTGTTTTGCTCTGCCCGACCAGTTCATCGAGCTGATAAAATTGCCCGACTTGTTCGTCGAGCTTATTATCATTTTGCGCTGTCGCAGCGTGGTGTCTGGTGCAGCGTGTGCACCAATATGACTTAAGGGTATTCCTCTCCCAATGCCCAACCCTGTGCCGGTAGTACGGGAGCCACATTGACCACAGCCTTTGACCACAGCCTTTGTTTATGTTCATTATTGGCAGACAGCTTTACGATTAGTACATTGTGCGGTAACCACCCCTCCTCGCCGACCATGGTTTGTTTCTATTCGGTTTCATCTAACGGCAGACGGGCGCGCTCCACTTGAAGTCGTTGGTGTCCCTGCTCAGACCACGGGTCCTACTGTTCGCGAGGAACGACGCTGGGCAAGAGGCGGTTGCAAGGTAAAATACTTCCTTTCTAAGAATGTGTTTGGTTTTCGATTGTAATGGATGGCCGTCAACCCTGTATATACATCCAAAGACTAGGATGTAGTGCGAGGGAATGAGCCTGCTTCCTCCGAAAGTGGTCCTGCCACTGCCGTGTTGGGTTTGCAGTGATCAAAGAGGTCCTTGCTTTGGGCGAGAGCCCCGATCCGCGCACACCTTCGACAAGGCCGTTTTTTCACACATGCTCGCGTCGTTTTTGTGGGTGCTGCAGCACAGGTAACCCCCGTAGGAGGGTCCTGAACAACACTCATCATCAGATGTGACCAAAAATAACCCGACGACAAACACGCAGGTTCTGCTCGAAAACGAAGTGCGGCAAAAACGCCTCCGTTCCTCAAAGTTGAAATATGCATATCAATTTTTAAGTTGTTGGTTTGTTGGTTGCAGACACGCACAAGAACGCATATATCCAAAGTGTAGCATAGCTGTGTCGAGGCGTTTGGCATATCGCGAGACACGCAAGAACAAACCGATCCATCCTACAATTGAGGGGAGGTCAATGACGTAGGGAAACAAAACGTTTTGGGGGAAACCCATGTTTTGCCTAGTCCAGCGTAGCATGTCCCGAATGCTCCTGACGAGGCATTTTTTGCATCCGGTGACCTTGTTTTGTATGTCGCCGCTCGCCTTCCAATCCGTTTAGCATGGCGTCGGACGTTGGAGAGACAGCTTATAAAGCCATTGGAGTCCCTGATCAGGTAAGAAGGTCGCTGTTTGCGCTGTAATGCATCAAGAGATACGAAAGCATTTTCTCGTGCGGTTGAACAAGTGTTTGTTTCAAGTGGTCTCATTCGCGTCCGTTGTGTAGAGGCTATGTACGTGAGTACCCATCGGCGAACAGATTCATTCATGGGAAAGAACGATAGCAATCACACCATATCCCCCGGGCGAACGTGCATGCAGCCTAGCGCGAACGTGGTGTCCGTGATCCACAAGGGGCAGTGGCGGGGGGCGCTGATCCAGGGCGGGCGGTGCGAAGAGAGCCGCTGGCTTATCCGCAAGTGCTTCACGGAGAAAGAGCAGGTGCGACGTGGATGAAAGTATCGCAATCGACTGTAAAGGTGGGTAGCGTCGGGACGACGAATGAACGGGTTGCTTGCAATGCAGGCGTGCTTTGTTCACTGCCTGTGGGAGAAACCAACTTGAAACAGAGTAGCCAGCATCCTAGACGAAGGGATATTGGGGAGATCCGTTTGCTATGATCGTGCATGCAGATTTCTGTTTGTTGCTAATCGAACAAGTAGGCAGCATCCTTGGCGAGATGTTTGCTGGTAATGCTCAGTTCTCTCGCAGATTGTATTGATAGACAGAGCGCGGTATTGCCACCCATTTGCCCCTCGGCTCTACTGTGAAATAGTTCAGGACGCATTCCGCTTGTGATAATCTGAGATTCACTTTCTACCTGGCCCCCTGCTACTCAGAAATTGGCGTCTCTTCTTTAAGCACACGCAACATCACATTTGTCCGCCCAACTCCCTCTTCGAATTTTTTATTGCTTTATTTGAGGTGTCGTGTGGACCATTGCCTAGCATTCAGTGCCTTTTCGGTGTAGCCTTGTTTATTTTTTCGTTCGTCGATCTTCGTGTGTTTAAACTGCGTCCCTCGACGAAACGAAACAATTCAAAACATTCCCGGGGCAGGCGAAGGTGTTGGAGATTGACTACTCGGAGATGATCAAGCCAGACGCGGCCTTGACGTGCTGCTCGGTGCTGCTGGGAGGGCAGCCGGCGTGATTAGTACACGGTGATGGTTCTAGTTGATAGCAGGCAGGCGAAGGTGCTGTTGGAAGCAGCAGCAATAACATCAACGGCGGCTATCGTTACGCGGCACCATTGTACTGTGTCCTCGATAGCTACTTACTTCCACGTGTACTAGCAGTTTTTGGCGTAGAGATTAATGTATAAAGGTGTAGCAATCAATCTGAAGTAGCTTTTGATTTAGTAGAAGAAGACCGTATGGTCGTGTGGCGCATCTCAGCTTATATCCACCCAGGGCGCACTGGGCGCTGCCGTGGTCGACGTTGATGCTTTCGAAATACGGGGAGAGGCGGGGTGGTCGCAAAGAGGACACAGGCCCTGGGGAATCCCCGTTCATCACCACGTATCTCCGGGTGGCGGTTTCAGCTCAAGGGGGAGCCGATGCGGGCACGCCCATCCCGATATTTGAGCGTTTTTCGATCCAAAACGATGGTATTATTACTCTCTTACACCCACGATATTCCCAAGTGAACAGAGGTGTCGAAGACACGAGGCACGTGGCGATGGCGTTGAGTAGTCCCGCAGGCTGTAATATTGGTTTCGACCAATTGCCCCCGGCCAGGATCAAGGCCCGGGTTGTGAGTGGGATCGATTGATCAATATGTAACGACAACGAGACAACAACACGCAGGCACTGTTGCGCAGGATTAATGCAGGAGGCGGCGGGAGTCCTGCGCGGTGAACTCGACAGCACATACACAGCTTGTGATGGTCGACGACACGTTGGAAGAGGCTGGGAATGGTACTGTTCAAGTCTACATGGCGTGGGCAAACATGGCAAGCTGCTCCTTGTGCTCCTGTTTCTGTATCTTGCCACTGGTAAGAGGCTTCATCTGTCCAGAAGCGTCTTGGGCGGCGGCAACAGAAGACAACCTGTGTGCAGTAGTCGTGCTTTAGGCCACATTTCACTCAAGCTCGTCACGTTGTCCAACAAGCAGCAGCATAGCACACAACTCCTGGAGGCCAGGGTACTCGTAACCGTTGCCTTTCCGTGGCTGAGCTACCGGGAAGACCAGACCGTGATTTCTGCTTCGAATATGAACCATGTAGCCGGTGGCCATATATCGATAGTTTCGTGCGTCGTCTGCTTTGTTTTGCTTGGTAGGATGGACAAGATGGGGTAAGATGTGCCAGTTTGAGATGTTGGGTTGCGTGGACCTTGTGCGATCACGCCCTTTCTTTCGCAACAATGATTTTATCGTGCGTCTTTGCTGGGTTTCGTACGGAGGGCTTAGAAAACCTCGCTTGGAGATTGCCGCTAGTCAGCACGCGACATCATGACTCCCACACTGAACACGAAACCCGTACACAATCCTACACAAACACCAACAACAGTGCACATACTACACTACGACAACTGTGCCCCGTAGCAGTCGCACACCAAAGACGGTAACGTACACGGAATCGATAACCAATGTCACACAATAGACATACGCAAATTTCGTTATCGTCTCAAAAGGTACCCGACTGCCTCGGCGTGGCAAGGGTGCCGATGTCGGCTGACGGAGGCAGGACGAGGGAGAGGGAATAACGCCGCGTCTCCTGAACAGCGGCGGTAGCAGTGTTCGACAGCCGATGAAACAAAGTCCACCTGCCCCTGCCCTTGAAGAACCATCGTCGAGGACTACCTACTGATGCTGATCTTTGAGGAATTCTCCAATGTAGCGATGATCCCGCCAGAGCCACACGAAGATACCTGATACAAAAGCCACATCGTCGAAGCCAAAACCCCGAAGGCACCTCACTCGATGCCCCATTAATCCCCCTAGGCCATGACCAATGACCTTAGAACGCAGCGTAGCTAGAACCGAGCAACCAGTTGCACTGTAAGGAATCCTCGACCCCCCTCCCACCCCCAACCACCGTAGCTGGTGATGAATCATCCCATCTTGGGTTTGCCCTGGTCATGAGGCGAATACCCGGCGAAGCCCACCCCAAGGCTCGATAAGCACAACACAAGCGGCATCGGGAGCTCCGCAAACTCGCCCATGAACAGCTGGGGGTGGTGGCGAGCAGCAAAAACAACAAGCACGGCGGATATCGACGAATATTCGTCAGGAAACACAAAAGAAGCCTACGCACAGGGTTCAATGCCTTCATTATTGGACTTGGATGCGAGCGAATAGGAATGTAGGACACGTGCGCTTGGACGTCGCGTGGGACACAAGAGGGGATGGGCAATGAGAGGTAGTAGCAAACACGATATATGAGACAGAATCACGCCAATACAACTAAGCACCAAATCTAACACGAAACAACTAAAGAAAGGTATCCTCCCGTCCCCCGTATCCATGTATCTCTCAACATTCTCTCCTTCCTCTATGCACAAGAGGATTTTCATGGACGTCTGCTGTTCTGCCGTCGTCCCGGAATCGCTCATCCAGCCTAGCTTGGACTTGCAACCATAGAGCAGCGAGTACGGTAGGCATGTCGCAGTTCTCGGCAATGTCCTCAAATAACGGCTTCCTGCTGCGCAAGGCATGGCTCTTGTGTCTCAAGGTACGATTTAGCGGACTTGTTCAAAACCACAAACCCTCCTTGAAATCGTTTCAGGACCTGAGAGGGTTCTCTTCCCCCTTAAAACTCGTGCATCCTGTTTCATGTTCTCGCTTACCCGTAGCCTCCACTGCAGTTGGTTCGAGCTTTGCTTAGAACGTTAGTTGTGTATAAAAAATATGTCTTTGGTGTTCGCGGAAACACGCGCACGTGCATGATAGGTGAGATGGTGTCCACGCGGCATGGAAAACACGATCCCAAGAAGAGGGGAATGGCGTACTTGGGCAAGTCTGACGTACTGATACAATCGTGCACAAGGTCGACTATGCCCCACACCATTCCTCTTAATCTAGGTGAGTGTGAACTATGGAAGAGAATTTAGCAGGTGGGCGTCGCTTCCTTCGGGCGGCATACAGTACGCCTTGAGACGGGAAACAGTGCACCAACAATCACCGTCTTATCTTCCACAATCAACCAACCAGAAATATCAACGACAGAGAGTAGGGAGATCCAAAACGCAGCTAACAAAAAAACTACGCTTTCAGCCCAGACTACAAGTACAAGAGCTGCCCTTCCAGAAAGGGTACCTACCCCCACAAGTGGCTGCCATCGAAATCACGAGCCTCAATGCGGAAGGTCGGAGCCGCGTGCGCTAAGCTGTAGTGGATCGACTGGTTGCGCTGTCAGCGGCGCCGACAGCTGAACGGGGAACACTCACGTGTGTGAGGACGACGGCCGACATGAGCCCGAAGAGCATGATCGCCGCGGAAAACTTGTGCGAGGTAAACAAGAGGGCGGCGCACAAGATTTCCGTGCTGCCGTCGGATACGCAACCCGTCACAGGGACAGACGTCCAGGGAAGGCCCGCCGCGCGCCAGTCAGTGACGACGGCGGGGGGTCCCGGGCAATGGGCAGGGGGAGGGGGTGAACGAGAGTGAGTTACTGCCGAGGCGTGTGAACTGCGATGGTCTGGGAGCAAAAGAGAAGCAACCGCGCAGTGTCGAGGAATGAAAGAGACGAAATGTGCCGAGATCAAGCTTTTTTGATGGGCGCGGAGAACGCCTGGTCAAACGTTATCTTTGGGCCGACAGCTCGCGCCCGCATGCTACCGAGCAAATAAGCTCACGAAGGGTGAACAGATTACAGCATGCAAACACCGGCGCGACGAAGGGGTGCAGTGTGTTAAAATGCCACGCCCAGAAAACCGCGAACCGTCGAACAGGGCAAAAAATGCGAAGCTGGTGTCACGACGCACGTTGGATTACCAAGTGCAGCAGCAGTGCGCACCACTTTGTGCGAGGAGGCATCTCGTCAACATCTGGGGCGGGGTAGTACCAGCTGCGTCGACCCAATCCATAGAACCGTCGTGCGCTCCTCCACGGAGCATCAATACCGAGCTCCAGTGTACCGTACTGCGCCAAAAACGCTTCGCCGATTCGTTCGCCCCCCCCAAAAGAGATACAATCTCGACCGGAATCCCGACAGGAGAAAAAGCACTAACAGAGGGCGTGAATGAACAACAAACGGGCCTGGAGTTTTTTTACCATCACACCTTCCGAAGATGAGCTTCACCGCAGCCGCGTTAAGCTCAACGCCAATCTCCGACAAGAAGAACACCTCCTGCCAGAACGGCGTGTATCTGTTCTCGAAGGCCTCATCCATCGCGGCGTACACGTCGGCCCCCCACTTTGTTACCGACCCAGCACACGGCGGTTCAGCAGAGGCAGCAGCAACTTTTTAGTTTGCATCAAGTGTAGCAAAGGTTGTTTGCCGCTCAGCAACAGGGTGCACCCATCAGCGTCATCATGAGAACCCACGCTACAGCAGCGGTCTGCGATCAAGACGCACCAAGAAGTAGAAGAAAAAATACAGAAGAGACGCCGTGTCAATGCCTTTCGTGGCTTTATGCAAATATTCCGGCGATGTGAGAGGACTCAATGCAAGGGCAAGGATTGAACTGTAACTCTGACAACCGCGAGCACCATTGAGTCAGCGGTCAATCTCACTCGTGCTTCCTACAGTACTTCTACAATACGGCCGTCGACTTCTCCTGTAGACTTCAGCAGACCACCAGAGTCGCACAAAAATCAGACACGCGTACTGAGAGTTGCCGTCCGTCGACTCAAGGGGAGTTTAACTTGAAAGCGGGACGTACAATGAGATGGCGCGCAACGCGAAAGAAGTCATTGGTCGCTAAATGCAGCAGCTCAAGCACAAAGCACGTCCACTGGGTTGCGCCGTAACCTACGCCGCGGAGGTTTGCACCGAAACAACGTAAAAAACCTCACCAACCAGTTGAGTATCACACGCCTCACACCCTGGCCAAAAAAACGGCCGATAAGACCATGGGCAACGTCACCTGGGACCCAATGGACACATGAGGAGTAGTCTACAGCACAGCACCCTCTGTTGGGAACACGGCCGTGTTGTGTACAGCTGAACAAGGTCGCACCTTTGGCGTCAACTTGCAGACGCCCGACAGAAGAAACAAGCCGCACAGGCAAAGTTTCACTAAACCTGCGAGCACCCCCATCTTTCCTAGCAGCGCAAGGGGGAGCAACACAAGCTGCGGGACAAACAGGGGGCTGGAGGGTATAGGATAGAGGGATGCTGGTTGTGCGTCCAAGTGTAAGGCGGTGTGTTGTGGTGTCTGGTGCAGTCTGGTGTCTGGTGTTAGGCCGCTCGAAATCTACGAGATCCACGATGAACGATCTACGTGAGGTTGGGAGTTCGATATGGTTCTCGAGCGTTGCCCTGGTTCTGCATTCGGAACCTGGCCACCGCGCCGGGGGGGGAAAGAGGTGTGAGTGTGCTTGTCCTCCTGCTGTAGTGCACGCGTGCACTTGCCCGGCACCGGTGAGTGTGTAGGAGAGAGCCAGAGAGATGATGCGAGTGCTCCAACCTCGACTCCCTCCCTATGGGCGTGCGCCGCCGTGCCGTCCCAAGGTGATGGTGGGCTGCGTACGGCAGCACGGGCATCGGCGACTTTCCACAACCGCCGAGCCGGTAAAACCTTCCTCGCCTGCCGCCGAGGAACCCGGCTGGCCGCTAAAGGTATGGGTAGAGTAGAGGCAGCTCCAGCAGAAAACACCAGTACCAGGGTGGGGTCATTGTATTCCTCACCCTGCAATCTAGCCGTGCAAGACCCCGGGGTGCGAAGTTACAGCACCGGTGCGCTTACGTGCACGCGAGTACATTTCGAGAGCTTGTTGGCGGTGAGGCGCAGTCGGGGCATGTACGGCGGCGCGCGGCAGCAGGTTCGCCAACTTTTGCAGAGCGGGTGGAAAGCTTTTACCTGACGTTGGAACATGTAGGTTTGGCGGCATCTTGTGGGCGAAGAGGCCTGGATCGGGAGGCCAGCATTTCAGACGAGTTCAGATTTCCCGGCGATGGCGACTGCACGCGGAACCTGAGTAGCCACGGCGGGTGCACCTCCTATGGCCCGGCCCGGGGGAGGCAGAATGTCGTGTTAGCCAATCACCGTGGAATATTCAGACTCGCCCAAACTCACCCAAACTCGTTTCAGGCGGTAAACTTATGCTGCTGTCGTCGATGAAGCACAGGGTGTACGGCAGTCCACCCTCCTTCGCCCGTCGCCGCTTTGACTGCCCACCTCCTCACCTCGCTCGCTCGTCTGAAGTACATTCGTTTGCACCTTGTTCCTTTCACTCCTCCTACTCTGTATGACGCAACTATGAGGTGCTGCTGCGATCTTGCGACAGACAAGAGTGATCGGTCAACGAGACAACGACTGCAAGTTTCAGACCCTCCCCAATTACGGAAGTCTCAACGTACGTGCGCTTGCGTGTGTACAACTTTCAATCATATTATAGTACAAAGTGGCGGGAGGGGCTATACTGGGCACCATCATCCCGTACATGTTCTCGTACGCCATGGCAAACGACCCAGGGTCAAGGAGGCTGGTGAACAAGCTATCGCCGGGAATCGGTGAGATTTGTGTTTCGTTGCTTTGTTGGGGTCGGTGTCGGTCTCTCGTTCGTGGTATTTGCCACGCCGTGGCTGTGGTGTGCCATCATCGCAGCTACTACGCTGCCTGGCGGGGGGCGGCTTCGAGGTGACTTCGACAGCAATGATTGTCGGCGTGAGCAAAGAGGGGGGAAATGTCTCTCCGTGAGTGAAAAGCAACCTTGGAGACCAACTCAATCTCACCTGCTTTTGTGCTGGTTTCGATCGTGGACTTGTGGCCACGTGTACGTCCCCCAAAGTTGTGTCTGGAGGGCGTATTTGCCCCAGTGGTTTGCCCCGGAGCAGAAAGTTTTCGGCAAAGTCTGGTGCATAGCTGACGACTACGCCGTTGCTGCGGCTGCTGCTGCTGCTGCTGCTTCTTTCGGCGTCCCTGCGCGTGTGCCGTGTTCGACGTCGCCCTGTATTTTGATGGGGCTCTCCGATGCTGACCGCCAAACATGGCACTCTTAATAGTGCAATGGTTCCGGCAGAGACAGAAGGGCGGGCATTTCTTTGACGAAGACCCCAAGCGACTCGAATACCTGGCGCACGTGCCAGATTGGATCAACGAACGTGAGCAAGACCAAAGATTGTCTGACCCACGTGCTGATTACTTTTTTTGTGTGTAGTTAAGAGTTGCTTCAGTCGCATGAGTGCAAGGACGTACCACGCACGTATAGCTTGAAATGCAAACAGCCGGCTTCGTCGTCCTGCCAATATAGCCATCATTTTGTCGAAGGTAACCTTTCGCTGCAGAGGCTTGACCGATCAACGTGAGAAGGTACGCCAGAGAAAAAAAAATTGTTGGAAGCGCTCGAACCCTCTGTCTGTCGTGGGGTTGATGTTGAGAGTTTGTTTTCCTTTTTTTCGTTTATTCGCAAGGTTTTTCTGCAATGCACGCGCACTTTTCGAAGTTTTTCGTTGTAGCGTTTATATAGCCCACGTGCTCCACTTGGGTCTAGTGGATCGGAGTACTAACTAGGAGACTGAGGTTCTGCAGTGCCACCTAACATGGCACTGTGGACACGTGGGTAGGGCAGAGTGCGGGGAAATCGCGAACGGCACCAAAACATTGATATCATTCTTACGAAAGATTTGACCCGCGGTCAGGTATGCTACATTCCTGAACCAGAGCCGGGGAAGCACCGTCGTCTGCTTGTCTTCTCCCCGCGCCTCCGCCACCGTGCATGACAGCTACAGTACCCCCACCACCACCACCCTTCTCTCTCTGTCCCTCTCTGTCTCTCTCTCTCTCGCTCTCGCTCTCACTCTCGCTCTCTATGTTCGGCACGAAGCCGTGAGCATGGAGATTCGCACCGGCAGCGGAGAAACCCGCCGCCTTGACGGCTTGGACGCCCAGACGCCATTCTCGTCCGTGGGTCGGCTTGTGCAAGGCGGGGGCTGGCTGACCGACTTTGACGTGTTGGACGAGGGGAATGCGGGCGACGGGGAGGTACTGTACGCACGCGTGGCTGGTCTGGTCGTTTGCTTGTCTTTTTGCTTCAGGTCTATTGTTCCGCTTGTTTTTGATCATTTTTGGTGGATATAGCTGGGAATGGGAAATGTTGTCGCGAACCAAGTCATTGACCGATGTGATGCATTTTCAGCAAGGGTAGCGTCGGGGACATCGAGGAACGCAACAGAGGCTCCCTCTTTGCTGTGTCTTTTGAGATCCCGGGGCTATCTGGTTTGTTTTGTTCACAAGTGGTAACCATGGGTTTGACTGTCGGTGTTCATGCGGTGGTGGTTGTGTGATACCAAATAAGCGCGGCGGCAGAACATGACCCCCCCCACCACCCTCCCACTCTCCATCCCCCAGGCACAATCAGGGCAGACATCGGCCACGTGGGACATAAGCAGTAGCGGCGCCAGTAGCGGCAGCAGTTACCAACACAAGGGCAGCTCCCCGTACTCAGCGACCTCTGCAAACAGCAGCAGCGGCGTCGCCGCGGCCGTTAGAAGAGACGTGGCCGCGTGCAACATCCGCTCGTGGTGGGACATCGCCGCCCTGGAACAGGAGAGTGCTAGACAACCCGCGCCACTGGCGACTGTAGCGGGGTCGGCGTCATCGTCCGGTAGCTCTTCGGCGAGGGCTGGTTCCGCCGGCGGCGGCGGCAGCGCTGCTTCCAGCTCGTCCGTGGGTACCGTGGGTGCGGCAAGGGGGTCTTCCGCCAAGGTAGGTGCCTTCAACGTTTGCTATCCTTCCACCGTCATCGATGCGTCTGCATTGTACTCGGATGGGCAGTTTGACTTGGGTCACGTCGGCGCGACTGTTGCCTGCGGATGCCACTGGTGATAGGGGTGAAGTTGTTGCCGTCGTCGTCGTCGTCTGAGTTTCTTAGTACGCCGTCACCAAGCCTGCAAGTATTGTTTATTTTTTCCGTACGGTCTGGATGGAAATTCCGGGCGATTTGATTGTGCGTTCTGTCGTGCATCGACCGATCAAGGTTTGGCGTGGTGGCCAGGCGCGGTGTGCATGTTGTGATCTTGTCCCCAAGTTCGAAGGGAGAAAAGCACGCGGTGTGTATGAGATAGCACGACCAGCGCACTATTTCCCGCTGCCGCCACTTTCGCCTGGTGCCCTGTTCTTTTCCTTGCTTTCGGGGTCTCTCCTGTTTTCCTCTTATCATCTCTTTCTTCCTCTTATTTGTCGCATGGCTTCTTTTCGTCCTTCGGCGTGCCAAACCAATGCAGTATTTTCGAATAATCATGAATGCACACAGCAGTGACCCCCCGCCCCCCGCCCCCCCCTATCCACAGAAAATGTCCAACGCGGAGCAAGCCCGGGCGATGATCCAGCACCTAGATGAAATGGTGGAGGCGTTGGAAAGGGACAAGCTAACGGGCGTTCGCTCGGTGAGAAAACGAATCGCGTATGCCATTTGCTCTCGGGTGTGGTTTTCCACAGTTCGTGACTTTCGCGTTCAACTCGGGCTTTGATTGCGGATCCGGCTTTCGAGCAGACTTCTTCGAGTCGGAACCCATCTAAGCCCCGCGCGTGCATCTCTGCCCAGTCGAAGCTTGGGGGTAACCTTCAAAGTAGACCAACAAGAGGAGGTTGTGCCGTGATCGCATGGATTTTTCTCGGAAACGGAATGAGCTCGGGTCTCGAGACCGCGCCGACGGGTTTGGGGAACCGACCTAACGTGTGCCAACCCATCTAGCATATCGTTTTTCTCTAGCTCGTGTAAAGCAGCTCGGATGATTTTTTGTACACCGATGATCCCATGACGCTACACCCGTGTTTCTCTGGCTCGTGTGTAGCCGCGCTGATGATTTGTACACCGATGATCCCATGATGTTGCTGTACCCCGCGTGCGCAGGTTGACGACGTCGAGGAGGAGGTTCGGGATCTTCGTAGACAGCAGAAGGAACTGCGCCGAAAGCACCCGGGAAGGCGAAGATTTCTCGGACTGTTTTGAGCAACTAGACCAAGGAAAACGCTCATATCGGGCTCATGACGAGATTTCCTGCTGTTGTGAGGACGGGGCTGCTCTGACAAACCGAACGAGAGGAAAGACGATTCTTTCCCGATTTGGATTCGTCCCTCTTGGGTGTACGCCATTGTGTAGTTTTTCGGCGCTGAAGGACTGGTGCGATGCGACAGACCCAAGCGCCGCAAGCAGACGCGATTGCGTATGCTTGTATAGTAGCGTCGGTGTTGACAACAACATTGCGAGAATAAGGTCTTGGCGTTGTTGACAGCATCTTCACCACGGCGAGATCAGAGAGCAACGCACGCAAAACGCTACCAGGCCGGTGCTACCAAAACGCTCGCGCCAGTGGCAATCAGCACGACCACGGCATACGAACAACCAGCAACGCTGGCGGTGTGTCAACAACCTACGAACAAACAGCAAGCCTGGCGGTGTTTAAACCACCAAAAACGGTGTCGCGTACTCCTCTTGCCATGACTCTCTTGCCCCTCCGCGGTCAAAATTCATTTTCGCCAAAGAAACAAAAAAAAAAAAATCAGCTGCGCGCAAACAAAAACAAGCCTAGTCTACCCTCTCGATTGAACAAGAAAGGTCTGGTCGTTAGCCTTCATCAAAAATCTAAACTTAGTCCTCGCCATCGTCCATCTCGTCCGACTCGATGGACTCCTTTGCCCACTCCTCCGCCTCCTTGACTTGCGCTTGTGGCACGGCCTGGTACTTCCACCCGCTCTCTTCGCACACCCACGACATCTCCAGCTCGAACGGTTTGTCCTTCGCCTCGTCGTGGAGCACATGGAGGCTGAACCAAAAGTGACGAAAAGCCATCGAAAGTTGGGGTAGGCGCATATACTTTGTTGTTAAACCATTGGCCACGCGTCCTCCAGAAGACGGAGCGTTTGTTCCCACAGGATCGATCACCGATGGCCAATCGTTCCTTCCTACTTTGCCAAAGGTGGCTCAAAAATGTTTTTCCTATCCTATCGATATCACAGCGTGTGTGGGTGGGTGGGCACTTACCGTATATAACACACCCCCTTGACCGATTTTCGAAGCTCGATCTCTCAACTGCAGGAACAGTCACAGCGCCGAAAATGGCGGCGTTGAAACCGTCTCGTCGAGACCTTTTTGAAAATGTATCATTTCGTTTATGCATCCTCTTCGTCGTGAAGTAATCGAGCTTTAAAATCGGTCCAGGGGGTGTGTTATCTTGTGTCATATACGGTACTCGTTGTTTGACCACGGTTGTACCCCAATGGCACAGAGCAACACAATTCTCGATCATATTCAACGTTAGTCCTGGCCGCTGACTAGGAAAAAAGACGCAGGCCATTCGTGGTGCAAAAAGCGGTCGAAGGCGCAACAATTCCTGCACATAAGACTTCGACTCTTCTTGTGGTATCGGGGACATGACAACAAAGACCTTAGCGCATGGAACAAAGTCAACGATTGCATGCCTAGGAACGACACATCCGTCACATGCATGCGTGACATCAACCTTGTCGTTCAGCCATTTCGGCCCCTACGAAAAACTGTTAACTTCATGTTCGTTGCCATTACTTGCTTTTGAGCGGTTTGACTTTCATGGGAGTTGTTGCTTCCTCTCATACCAGCACCTAATAGTATACATCTACGTAGGGAGGGGAAAGAGAGATACCACAGCAGTGTTTCGTGTGGTTCTGAATAAAAGCCTTCCGCGCGTGGAACAGAGACCTACGTAGGGAGGGGAAAGAGAGATACCACAGCAGTGTTTCGTGTGGTTCTGAATAAAAGCCTTCCGCGCGTGGAACAGAGACCTACGTAGGGAGGGGAAAGAGAGATACCACAGCAGTGTTTCGTGTGGTTCTGAATAAAAGCCTTCCGCGCGTAGAACAGAGACCCCGGGTCTGCGTCCCCATAAAACTATGAACCTAGAACCTCCAACGTGCACCGCAACATTCTTCTGTGTGGGCCCGGATCGGAGCTCAACTTCTCATAAAGAGAGGAAAGGCCACGCCGGAGGTAACCATTTGCGAGCAACGACTAAAAGGTATGAGAAGGCGACCGTAAATGTGTCAAACAAAGGGGATTTCGAATCGACACTCGACACGTCTCCCTTTTTCGTCTGGGACGCCAAATTACTAACACACACACGTGCATCATGCAGCCTGACAAGCCTCTTTCGCGTCACATGTGGTTTCAAGTGCCTCCCGCCTGGAAAAAAACACAACGTGCCAACCTATTGGGACACACATACGTTCCGTCTCAATATCGCTTCAGAGATTTGCGTCTCGCACTGGGTGGCGCCGCATTTTTCCTCGCCCCGTCGGATGCGTGCACCCAACGTTGGTGGTGTGGTGTTTATGCCTGGGAAAACTCACATCTTGCAGACTTGCTTCATAGCCTCCTTGCACGTCATGTCGTCGAACTTCAACTTCTCCATCTCCGTTTTTGCTGCCTGCGAAACCCAAGAAATGGGGGGGGGGGGGGGGGGG
>CACKRE030003414.1:55808-67676 GCA_902602495.3 Ectocarpus sp. CCAP 1310/34
GGGGGGGGGGGGGGGGGGGGGGGGGGGGGGGGGGGGGGGGGGGGGGGGGGGGGGGGGGGGGCAAGCGAGCAAGTTTTAGTTCTGAGGATATCATATCTGCAAATGTGTCCCCCAGTAGGTTCCTCCCTCATGTCCCTCCTTCCACCACGGCACACCACTGGATTGGCACCTAGGATTTGGGTGGAGTCGGCACGGAAAGTGCGTGTATGTTGACGGCCACAACCGGCCGGACGTCCTCGCCAGGGCGGAGTACACGGCGCGAATGTTTATCCTGCGGCGGACGATGGCCATGTGAGTCGCGTGGAGGGACGTTGGAGTCGACACCTGGTTCAGCAACAATCGGTCAAAAGCAGGGAGCGTGAGAGTTCGAGATTCCAACATTGAGATTGGACGGTTGCTTCGGTTCTTGAAGTGCCAGTCGCGTATGCATTGTATGCACAGTGCAAACACCACCCCGTACCTTGCCCTATTACTGTAGTGCAGTCAGCGTTGCTGCGTATTTCATTCGAAAAAATTACATTGCTCTTAAGAACTAGTATAAAAAAAGTGAGCTTGAAGCAGTGCCACGACTGCCCTTTTACTGCTTCGGTGGCTGAAGATTGCATTTGCTGAAGACAAACCCCGAACGAGAATAGAGATGCATTCTATCCACCTGAGGTCTTGAATATTATTTGTGCCCCCCACCGGTAGGGTTGCTCGATATTCGAAAGACTTGCCTTAAATTTCTGCCCATCCACCTGTGGTCTTGAATATATATGTGCCCCCCACCGGCAGGGTTGCGCGACATTCAAAAGTCTTCCTTAAATTTCTGCCCGAGGATCACTAATTGCACTGACCACGCCATGCCTGCACGCCCTCTACCGCCATCGCCCCATCTCGTCGATAGCCCTGTCCAAGCAGAAACCGTGGTGATGGTGAAAGTCCGCCATGTGGAGGATCCGAAGGAGTTGCCAAAGGGGGTGACGATGACGTCGTCGAGGAGCTGCCAATGGAGAGGGGTGACGACGCCGTCGTCGAGGAAGTGGCAGCGGGCCCGGAGCCGGTGCTTTGGCCAGCAGTACGAGATGTGGCCAGCGGCGGAGTGGACTGCAAGTACGTGCTCGTGTACGGCAACCAGTTCACGGAGGCAGCAGGCGAGGGCCACAGCTGCACGCGTATCTCGGGCGACAAGAATGAGCTCAAGATGTGCGATTGGTGGGGGGACTACCGCTTGGTGCCTGACCTTGAAGTGCAGAAGCTCTACATGGCGACGAAGCAGAAGGAGGAGGCGCTTTTCTGGCCAGCGCGGCGGGTGGTGGACGGCAAGGAGGAGTACAAGCACGTGCGCGTCCACGACGGCGAGCGCGCTCGTGGAGACTGCAAGCGTTTATTGAAACGGAACTAAATAAGGAACTTCGCGCCTGCCTGCTCCTGCGACGACTGCGAGCGCCACGCGCACCGTAAAAATGGGCTCGCCTCCTCCTCCTCGCAGATTCTATTCAAACCTCTCGACCTGCTGGCGTCGGATGGGCTAGAAAAGTTCTGCTTGCTGCCTGACCACGAAATCCTCTTCCTCTATTTTCACGACGAATCGACGGCGAAGGAGAACGACGACGGCGCCTGCCAATGGATGTCGAAATCGAAAGGCGCTGCCATCAAGGTGAAGGGAGAGGGGCGGGCCGCGCACATCTCTGACATTGTCGGCGTGGATAGAGGGGTTGCGGTGACCGGCAGAAGACTTGGGGCATGATGCAGGAGGACAAGAACGTCGAGCTTACAACCTCGATGCACAACCGAACGTCTGCCGGGGCCGGCCACCATTGCGGGGGTTGTGCCGACGCATGGTGTTTTTCCCCAAACCTAACGGGCGCTCTGGAATCTACTTCGGCACGACGGAAAGAGTGGCCTCGTGGTCAAGTTCGTGCAGGATGCGGTCGAGCTGCTGAAGGGAACGCCTGCGGCCTGCCTGGTGACGAAAACGAAGAACGGCCCTTCGACGTCGGCAGTCATCATGACGGTGGGGGGAAACCAAGACGAGTACTGGACAAACGAAAGAATGTGCGAGAAAATCCCGGCGCTAATCGCCATCCACGAGCTGACGAGTGAGCCACACCGACAACTAGTGATGGTCTTTGACAACTCCACTGGGCACGCCGCGTACGAGTCCGGCACTTTGCGGGCTCATCACGTTCACCTTAGGCCTGAGGGAGAGCAGGCAATCCTTGACGACTTCAAGGACGACGAGGGGAATCTTGTTCACACTACGTTTAGGGTTGGGGACAAGCTCTGTTGGAGCATGAACATTAATGCACCGACGACGCCTGTACAGCTGGCGGCGGAACAGGAGGCGGCGCAGAAAAACTCCCGCGCGAAGAAATCCAAGCACGGCCAAAGCTCGGAAAGTTCAAGGCGGGCGAGGTAGTCGAGGCGGCCGGCCCAACCTCCAAGCTGATCGGCCTGGCGAAAGGAGGACAGCAGCTGCTCATGGAGATGGGGCTGCGGAAAGTTGCTGACAAGCCAACGCTTCGTGTTCTCGAGTGCAACGCGTGCAAGATGGAAAGGGCGGCAACAAGGAAAGCCATAACCGCACTCAAGCGCGGCGGAGAGGGAAGGCAGCAGGCGTTGGACGACGCGGGGCGAAGAGACGAGGAAGACGGAGAATCAGGGCACTCCGGAGGGGACGGGGCACAGGGCGGGGCAGCTGGAAACGGTACTGGCAAGAGGGAGCGCTGCTGCGCCACGAGAGTTTTTGCCGAGCTCAAGGCGTTCAAGAAGGAGTTCAACAAGGTCGAGAAGTTATTCAAGAGAGCCGGGCACTTCTGCATTTTCTTGCCCAGGCATCACCCGGAGCTGAACGCCATTGAGCGCTACTGGGGGTACATCAAGTATTTACTTCCCCTCTACTGCGAGTACTCTCTACCCCATGTGCTCAAGCTCATACCGGGCGCCATGAGTGACGTTCCGCTAGGTTTTTATCCGCGCGTGGAGCAGGGCGACGTGGCTGTACCTAGAGGCCTACGACGACGGGCTGGTGGATTACCTTGAGTGCCGCGACCTCAAGGCGTGGATGACCCACCGCTCGTCCACGGACATGGGTGACGCCGTCATTCTGGCAAGGAGGAGAGGGAAGACGGAGGAGGAGAAGCAGGCCGCGAAGAAGAAAGCCCTAGCAGCTGCGCAGGAAGCGAGTACTAAGTTTATCAGGAGAACCGCCGCAGTCTTCAAGGCCTGAAAGAGCAAGGTCGCCTCCAGCAAGGAGGCCTCCAGGGTTTGATCTTGCGCAGAGCGATGAATGCGTGGAAACAGAACGTGTGGTGAAGTTCGTGCTGGTCGTTGGTGGCTTTTATCCGGCCGGTGCATTGAAATTTACTTCATTCGTGTGCTGTCAACCGATTATTTGACCGTTGGTGTTGGGTTGCAGTCGCTCCCACCGATGTGTGTTATGAAGAATGTATGCACATGCATACGTAAATATGCGTGTGATCTAAAGAGTTGGGTGTAGTAATCGTACAAATGCAATAGGATATGTGGTGTTTGATATGCATATCATACTCATACGAGTATACACCAAGCAGTGGTGCAGAGCTTGGAAGCCCTGGGAGTTTCCGTGGTATGCTTTGGGGGTTCCGTAGTACGATTAGGGGGTTTCGTGGTATGAGTAGGGAGTTCCGTGGATGATTTCGACCAAAAATGTTGCATTTTCTACCAAAAAAGAAACTGCAGCTATCGACGTAGCTCGACGAGGCAATCACGAATATCGTTGTTTTATGTTCCAAGTCTTTTTTTTACAAAGATATCGCGCAAAACGCGAATAGAAAAATTGTCTCGGACGGACATAAGCTTCTGTGAAGCTGCCACTGCAGACGATCCTGGGATGCGACTTGGGTGGGGGCCTCTGCCAAGTCTATTCAGCTGCAAAGCCAAAGAGCCAGTACACCGGGGTGTGCTGGCTGACGACTGAAAGGTCTCAACAGAGCACCCTCTTATCTCTGTTTAACCGTGGGAACAGAGTTGGCAATGAATTGTGAAATGGCGCATCTGACTTTCTCAAATATTGTCTCTTCATCGCGTGACAGCGCTGGGAATGATTCTATCTTTTCCCATCTCCGTTCCTCACAATACGAAATCATGCCGCAGTTACCCTCACCCGTGCCATCTACCTGGCACCAGGTACAGCGTCGTGTGATTGCGATACTCCCCGCCGACCTTGCATTTAACAACTACTTCTAACGAAGACTTTTTGTCGGGGTCGACCCCGGGGCCTATGGATGTACTGTATTATAGTTCCATGTTATCCTTTGGGTCTTGGGAGGTTCAAGGTACCGTCGTCGTGGCTCCGATATGAGGGTGATGTGACGCGGACCCTCGACCGTCATATGCCAGAGCCCCCTCTTATACCGGAGTAGGAGGGTACCCATCTATGTTACGGAGGGTCGAATCCGTGACAACCGATTTCGGCGCTCTAATAATCGGAGCCGCGACTGCTATACGGAGTTCGAAGCCCGATGTGACAATCAGAAATAGAACCGCTCATCTCTTCAGACACGGATAAGTAGTTCTCATGAGCGCGACCCCGATATATCTACTCCTTTGCTCTTCAGTTGCATAGCTCTCTGCAAATGATTACTTTTTCTCCAGTTGCGGGACGCGGCGACAGCAGGAGCAACGCAGCCAACGCGCACATCACTGACACCCCCCCCCCTCTTCTTCTCACAGCAGCCCGCAGCAGTCCTCCAAGAAACCGGCGGTAGCAGCAGCAGCAACAACAACAGAGGTTAAAGATGGCGATAGGAATGCTCCGGCGGCCAGCAGCAGCAGCAGCAGCTCAAGTCGTAGTGGTAGTAGTAGTAGCGCGACGGGAGCAGGAGCAGGCGGGGCGAAGGCTGGGGCTGGGCCGGGCAAGGGAGCGGCGGCGGCGGCGGCGGCGGCGGGGGAAGAGGAAGTAGCGCCCCCCCCGGACGTGGAAGGGATTCCGAACGAGACCCTTTTCGTGGGAAACCTCAGCTACAGGCGAGCTTGGAGTACCTAGTCTTTGCTGTTGTCGGCGCTGTTGCGAATCTGTCGCTGGTTGATGGTGGCGACGCGCCCGAGCTGTTGTTGCCTATTGTCCATTGTTGTTGTTCCTGCGACAAAACTTAATGCGATCTGTATCTAGATCCAGTTGGACGAGGCCCCCACCGCGCCCTCCTGCTGAGCTTGTGGTACTTTGAGGTCTTGTTTCTTCGCGAATGGTGGGGCTTTGCGCTGGCTCCTTTTCTCTTCAATCGTCATCTTTTGGGGGGTTCAAAGTATTTGTAAATGCAGAGTATATGTGTTTTGTCAAAGGGCAGGAACGGGTCTGGAAACCTTGTTCATTGAGACGACAGCAGCAACAACGACAACGCTAACGTCGATGCCATATGTGTTGAATTGGAGTGGAAACGCCTGTTGCGCCGCGGTGTCAATGCCATCAGGGTGTCGGAGGCCGTGATCATCAAGCTCTTCACGCCGTTCGGCAAGGTGGTTCGGGAGCAGTTCTGCTACCACAAAGTGGGGCCAAGACTCGGCGAGCCCAGAGGGTGAGTGAATGGTGTGCGAAGATTTCTGAATTTTGCCCCTTCAGTCCATTTTGTCTTTTTTTTTTTTTTGTGCCCAAATTCCGGCACGTTACGTTTTCTCTCTTCCTCTTGCACCGTTTAAGTCCTTGGAATGACCAAGATGTTCAGAAGATCCACAAGTTACACAAACGCACGAACACACCTGATTTTTTTGTCGCTGATGTGACCAAGTACAGGTTTTGGTTCGTCGAGTACTCCAACGGACGTGTTGCGTTTGTTCTCTTCCTGGACAGGACAGTCCCTCCTTCGAATGACAAGAGATCCCGAGCATCCACTCTTCCTGTCGCCCCACAAACGCACAAACACGAAATAAAGGTTCTGTTTCGTGGAGTACTCCAACGTCGATGACGCGGCCAAGGCCATCCGAGCGCTCCACGGCCGGAAGCTGTACGGTCGCCCCCTTCGGGTCCGCTTCATGACCGTGGAGGGCAAGGGTCGCATGGACTACTCCACCACCGACAGCAAGGGCTCGACCGCCACCAGCGGGAGTTTTGGGGCCTACGGGTACGAGGAGGGAGGGGAAGGGTTTTTGGGATGGGATTACATAGTCTTTGCACACTCTTCATGGACTCAACCAAGGTAGCCCATTTTGTTTTTGGCCGTTCAGCGGACTGGATAGTGAGCAAGGCGTCGTTGCTGCCCCCCGACGACGTGTGGTCGTATCGGCTCTTGTTGCTTGATTTTGTTATTCTGTTTCTTGGCGGAGAGTAGCAGGAGGCAGGCCCACACCTTCGTGTTTTGTTGTTGGTTCGCTCGTGCTCATCGGCGTCGAATTTTTGGCGGGAGAATGGTTGGGGTGGCGGTGGAGCTGCGGCTGCTTTGGGGAGTTGCCGTCCAGTGATAGGAGTCGTCACCACGACAAGCCACGATATTCGTTCACATCAAGATGGAATAAGACAGCAACAGCAACAACAAGACACCACCACCAAATGAATGTAACGACGAAAATGGTGTTTCGTGTACTCTCTACTCTTCGGGTCCATTTTATTTTCGTAAAACTTGTTTTGGGTGAATTGGCCGGTGACCACGGGAATCGACCCCGTCAAGTGTTGGGACTATTTCGGACAGAAAAAGAAGGTACTGGGCAGAGACAGCGGAACGTTTTTTTTTTGTGAAGACAACAACAACAACAACAACAACAACAACCGACACCTGCACAAAGACACCCTCGTCACTTGTGTGGATCACTCGGCTGCGGGGTCTGTACGCGAGAGCCCCCCCGCCCCCCCTCGTCCTCTGTCATGTTACATTCCCTATTGCAGTCCCCCCTCGCCTGTGGAGTATTGAACCCACTGGCCTGCCAGGTGATGCCATGCCGAACTATCAGACCTGACATGTCGCCGCGTTCTATGCTGCCCGCGGTTTGCTCCCGACTTTTTTTTTTTTTCTTTCATTTTCCTTGCCCAGGGATGGCGCAAAGATCCAACCCCCCCCTGGCGCCGGCGGCGAGGCTGGAGCAGCGGCGGGTGTGACGAAGTTATCCTTGGACAAGAAGGTCGGTGCCTCGCTCAACTGGTACATGGTATGCTAACTCGACAGGAGATGTTGTGTTTCGGCGTAAAATTACCACGACAAGCAGTAGTTTTGTGTTGCATGCCTTCCCTCTCTCGTTGCAGTGTGATACCGCGACAGGAGATGTGTTTTGGCGGAAAGGTTTAAAATTGAATAGCTTCTCCTTTTTTAAGTTTTCCTCGCTCGTTAGCAAGTGCTTGTTCTTCTCGTCCCTCCCGGTTCCCAAAAATTAACAAAGAAAATAAATAAAAATAAGGTTCATTGGGAGATAGAAATGACATGTTGGCAACGCGACGTCCCGCGGGTGTCGCATTTGAAAGATTCTGATGAAGAGTGGTCAACCAAGTCTTCGACGAGAACCGTGTGCGGCGGGCATGTACCCGCACACCCGCCCCACGAAAAACCAGTGCCGAAAAAGCCACACTACGTTGTAGCGGAACAAACAAATGCATACGCACGCATCCCAGCATGGTTGCTTCCGCCATTCGGCCCCCCATTGTCGCAATCGCCCAGGCACGTTGATTTGGTACGTGTTTTGGTTTTTCGTCACTTGACCCGATCTCTCCGGGGCCTTTCTTTCCTCTTTCGTTCTTGTTCGGTTGCGCAACCCGGCAGGTGGCGCTGTTGAAGCTGAAGCTGCGTGAGGCGCAAAAGGCGGCGGGAAAGCGATAGAGAGCCATAGGTACGACGCAAGAAAATTCCACGAGCAGGGGCAACTGCGTTCCTATATAAGTAGCGAATATGAAGACCGGTCTTAGGGTTGTTTGTTGCATGGCGTGATTGATGAGATTGCGTGGTCATGTGGCAACTTTTTTGTGTCGCTTACAGTACCCTGGGTTGTCTTCAAGTGGTACTGTAGCAGAAGTGGTGAGGAAGCCACGACAAGGCTGCCCTTAGTCTTGTCTGCCCGGGCCTGCTTACCGTACAGTTGGGGTCCCGGAGAGGAAAGAAAAGGTAGCGTTGGGTTGAGACCAGAGGAATCGCGCTCACGTGAGACGCACGAATTCGTAGGACTACAAGGCTTGAGGCCAACTTTGTCGGGGGGGGACGGGGCGTTGTTGCTAGGGATGTGCAGGCGTAGATTGTTGTTGCAGTTTTTGTGCTTTGGTGTTGGTGTGGGGTACGACCTTACAGAAAAATAGTGGAGGAAAGGCGGCACTGAGTCTTTGACACGGACGCGGGACGCGGCATCTCGAATGCACGTCGCAGTACGGCTGTGGGTGGACACGGAAGGGAAATGATACCACTGGTTTCGCGATGTCAGGTCGTTCGTTCATTGCAGACCGGCGTCGAAGGTCTACCTGGCGCGCTTTCAATGTCCCAGGGGAAAGTTCTTCTACTCTTGAGAAGACCTCTGCGACAACATCAACAGTCCACCGCATGCCACTCTAAGGTGGCTGGTTACAGGTCTCCAACCTTCTCAGTAAGAGACGAATGGTAAATATGCTGCTGCTATTTATGGAGATGCGTTATTCGCTGCCACGACTGTTGTCGCTCCGTAGCCCGTCTTTCAAGTTTTTTTTTTGTCTCCGTCCCACAGCCGGCCTCCTCTTTTTCTTCTCGTCGGGTGTGTTTACGGCGGCCGGTGTCTGCGTGCGTCTTCCTAGGACGCGTGTATTTTTTTGCGCTCACAAAAGAAAGCGCTGTCCTCCATACAAAACCCGGCGGCGACGCTAGTCCCAGCGGAGTTGATCGCGGGAGGAGGACATTTCAGGAGTTCAGCGTACGGATGCCTGCGGCTTGATTCTTTCGTCGTCCTACGTGCTCCGGTCAACTCAATCGCCTATTCAAGGCGGGTGCTTCGGTTAACTTAATCCGAAATCACGGCCTCCCGCATGGAGGGTCAAAAGGGAGATGATGCCAATTTCGCCCGAAAATAACCACGTTCACATGCAACCACCGTCGGCGGCGGCAGAAGATAGATACTGCTGCTGTAGGGGCCAAATACTGAATCCTCACGAAGCGTGTCGGGACCACGCGCAATCGTACCGCCGCCCACTGGCGGAAGAGTAGAATGGACTCCTTCATGACATCCACGACAGAGCACTGGATCACATCGAAACGTGCCACAGGGCCATGGGAGTAGTAAGTAGGCAAGCAGTGTTGGGTGGGGGCAGTGGGCCGACTTTTGAGTTAGGCGACGAGGACTTCCCGTTCAACCAACCCTCGGGCGACGACGGCGGCGAGCAGAAGGACGCCGAGCAAGAGGAAGCGAAGGAGGAAGAGGAGAATGGCCACCGCAGCACATTGCCAACGAAAAAGTAACTCGAGATGTCCTTGCTCTAGACCTCATGACGCACGTGTCTCCCCTGTCCTGTCGCGCCTCACCCCACCACTAACCACCATCACCGCTCTATTGAAACGACCCGGGTCTCAGCAGTGGTTTACATATATACCACTTTGCCGATCACGGGGCCATGCGTTTTTTCTATACAAAACCCACACCAACCTACCCAGGGAGTTGGTGGGTAGCCCCACGGACTCCCTCTACCTCCCCACAGTCTTCCCCGTGCGACGAGAACTTCACTTACTTTCCGTGGCCGGGGTATGAAGGAGGGTCGTGGTGTACATGCCCACACACTACATGGTATTTCTGTGTCGGCAACCTGACGACGAAAACACCCCCCCATTCGAGCGCTCGTTCTCTCTCTCTACTATGCGACCCACGGAAACATCTACACACAAAGAAACAGCGAGAGAACACGAGTATCCCTTACAAATATTTGTGTGCGACACCTACACAACTACTATTGTAGCAACAGCCATCAAAATCTACGTAGATACCTTCCAAAAACAACAATGATAGCCACACGCGGTGGAACGATTGTCTGTGTGCAGCAACACAACATATTATTACCAGTACAATTTAGGCAGTCAGTTACACCGCATGTTCTAAAACGAACGAATGAGCAAAAAATAACGTTGCACCTGACCCGCTTTGCACTTCGCACGCCGTCGCGAAACAAAACCACTGATGGATACCACTGGCTCTTGCCAAACTTCAAGTACCCCCCCCCCCCCTCTGTTGCTCTCCGCACGCTGGACGTGTCGGAGCTTCATTGGAAACAGAGCAGGCCCGCTCCAACTTTCCTTCATCTCTCGTGACGAGACGAGAGAAAACAAAACGATCGAAATGTTGACAATCACAAAAGCAGTAAACTCTACAAGCTCCGGCACCGCGACGTGCTTCCGACGTCGCGCGCGTGCAAGAATACTTCCACGGCATTCACGCCACGGCCACCCAGATGAATCTTGGTTGACTGACAACTTGGCCAATCTGTATGCCTTCTCTCGCCACCTTAAATACACGTGGGTTGGCTTGAGTGAACGAAGTACACCCTTAAAATTGCTGTAAATACTGTGAATCAGACACACACCTTACACCCGGCCCGGTGCCCTGAATACCTCTCCTCTACTTTAATGCGCTATAGTACGGCCTGCAGACAACCAGGTGCCCCGAACATCGCCTTATCGTCGCATACAAACGAAAGCCGACGATGTTCGCTCGTCGTTAAAAAGCAAGACTTACAAACCGGAAGCGCAAGTGGCGCCCATCCATCCTTCCCCTCGTCGTCTCTGCTTGCATCAATTTAGCATCGTACACGTCAAAGTAAGCGGGCCCGCCACACCCACATCTGCACACCGACCACTTCTTTCGATATATACCCCAAAAAAGCCCACACAGCGTGCTGACGAACCTAGCGGCATAAACCGCGAACCCACCCACAACCACCCGAACAAATTAAAACGTTGGGTGCACACTAATGACCTCTCTCATAAAGTCCAAACACAAACTTCGCGCGCCGCATCGCAGCGCAACAAACTGCGAGCATCCGCCGATAGCAGCGGAGCTCCTGTTTCCTCTTCCGTCCGTTTCTCAAAAGACACGCGTGATCCGTCGTAAAAAGCTTCGTCGGCGTGGTGCGCCACCAAAACAACCAAGCCACATTCACCAGCTACTCCAGACAGACCCAAAGAAGCGGAAGCAAAAAACAAGGGCGCGCGTGCTTCGACACGAACGAAGAGCGCCAACAGCAGCAGCAGCAGCAGCAGCGCGGGGAGAAAACTAACAGTCTTGTCCTGTCCCGTACGGCCAAAATAGGCACCAGGAAAGGTGCTCACCACTCGATGCCGCCGTGAAAAAAGTCTTCACCTCCTAGAAAAATAATAGAACACCCAGCCCCGACCGATCGGTGCCTGGCCGCAAACGAGGGGGGGGCGGTGACATCACGACTGCCTGCCAACAGCGGCTACAACAATGTTTACCTAAATTCCTACAGTAAGGACAACGTCAACGCACCGCCCGTGTACAGGCCGCAGGAACCGGCTTGAATGTGCGAGCACCACAAAACCGAGTACTTTCACACAGGACTGGCATGACAACGGTATGATGGCCGCTGCCGAACCAAACGATATTACCCCTCGATAACTCAGACAAAACCAAAGCAGAGACAGGCCAGGCCGGGCCAGGAAAGACGAAACGAGGAAAACATTCTATCGTAGAACATTCTAGAAGCAATGAAAGGCGGTAGGGAGGCACCCAGAAGAAGAATCGTCAGCACCCGACGCCCGGTCTCAGGAGGCGCGTCCCGCACAGCTTGAGCTGGGACAACCCCTTGCAGTTGTGGAAGAACATCTGCTTCCTGCGGGTCTTGACCGTTATCTGGGTGCGGGCGCACAGGCAGTCCCACAGGTGGGACGTGTGAAGGTTGTACATCTCCACCATCTCGCGGTCCACCTTCGTACACGGCAGACGACAAGCGCAAGGGGGGGGGGGGTG
>CACKRE030003414.1:67862-78717 GCA_902602495.3 Ectocarpus sp. CCAP 1310/34
CGCAAGGGGGGGGGGGGTGAGCAGCGTGTGGGTAGGTGCTGCATGCCGGTCGGCATGGCATGGCATCTCGACGATACCAACATGGACGGGCATCGCAACACTCTCGTGTTCCACGTTTGGTGTATCTGGAAATACCAACTCGCTAGATGCCTGGATGCATCGAGTAAACCCGGTATCCCCCGCCCCAATGCCCTCAAAACTTGGGCATGCACATCGCACTCACCCCCATGAGCCAGGAGCCGATCGTAACGTCCTCGTTGGTGAAGCACTCCAAGTGCTCGTGGCCCCGGTAGAGGTGCTCTACAAGAGGTTGGGCCAGGATATAAAAAGCTCCCTTTGAATCGACGTTGGGGGCAGGCGGGAATCAACGGAGCGGCGGCAAGCTCCAGCGTGAGGAACGGAGAGTAACGGTTCCTCTACGAAGGGGCGAACAACCGCTTCTGGGAGGCAAGCCCAAGGTGGGAGCACGCACCAGGCAGAACAACAATGATCTCGAGGAATGCAAGTATCAATACACGGTTTCCGTGTGATGAAATTTTGAAAGTTGACGACTCGATGCAAAGGGCATGGCACACGCGTTGAGCCCGGGCTAGCGTGTTCCGTGGGACAAGGGGAGACTTTGCGATGAAAAGAATGAGGCAAGAGCAAACAACCGTGGCGACGCGGGAGAACGTTCCCGGCATGGACGGACAGCAAGACTCCTAACCAACCAACAGAGAAACAGAAAAAAGATGGGGGGGTGGGTGAAAGAGAGAGAGGGAGAGAAGGGGGAGGGGGGTGTGCACACAACAAGTAGGACGTGGGAAACGGCAGAAGATATCAGATGGAGGTGTAGCGTGAAACAACTTTTGACGTTGCCGGGTGCACCCTCGTTAATTCGATCCTTCCCCGCCTACACGTTTGTTAGTTTCACTACATGTTTCACTACAGAGAAGGCCGCCGGTTCATTGGCAACATCTGTGTTGAGCAGAGGATGCTGAGCCAAGACACACAAGACGCACAAACACAAGCAAACACAACCCCTTTCCGCACGGTCTGCCCCCCCCCGACGACACCCACATGGGGGTCCCCGCGGAAGAAAACATTATTTCTCGTTTGACCGCGTGTCCTTTTAGACTTGCGGGTGTTTTCTGTTTCCAATAATGATTTGTTAGCGGGGTCGATGCTCTCAAAAGAAACAAGACGCACGCGAGCAGTAACACGCCGCACAACGAGCAACACCCCCTCGCACGAACGCACGCTTGCATGCAAGCCAAGCGCGCTCACGCGCATAAACCCCACCTGCATGTACGCAGGGAAGCAATCGAGGCCGCCCAGGGTGTGCTGCACGTACTTGCTGTCGAACCACCGGTGGTCGGGGTTCTTCATAACCCTTCCGTTCTGACCAAGTAGTTCCGTTTCGTGTCAGAATCGTTCGTGTCGTTTGGGAGGTTGTGCCGCAGTATCGGCAAGAGAGGAACGGAACCATTGGATGGCGTCAGCGCCGGTAGGTACGAGGCACGCGCGCGCATACAGGGGCAAGGAACGGACGACGCGAGAAAAAAGTCAGTCTACCGGAATATTCAAGAAGGTGAACGCGCGAACATGCTTCAAGAGGAAATGGGTTGAAATTTCAACATACTGTAGGGGGTTTGCACGAACAGCAGACGTCGACGTCACGTCCGCTGCCTGTCTCACTTGAAAAGCAGCGTGCCGCAACAGATACAACATCTTCCGAAACAAACGAAAAAATTACAAGTATATAATATCGCATGTACACTCTGGACGAGTTGTTCACGGAGGACAGCATGGTAGAGATCGCTCAATAATTTCTGTGAGCGTCCGCTTCGCTCGTGGCGCACGGTAGTAGGGTAGGGTGACGTCGAAGGCGTGTCGCCCTGGACAGCGACAAGGAATCCACCGGCCATTACATGTGTCACCTTTCAGCTCGGAGCGACCAAACCCTCACCCTGTTAGCTTTGCCGATTAGAGTCTCCACACACACAAACACACACATCCCACAGGGCACGATAATGAGGTCGCACATACATACGCCACGGCGTTGGCACGAAGCATGGTACGAAATATTCTCACCACCGGAAAGGCTACGAGAAAGGACAAATCAAGAGGCGAAAATCGATCGACCACCCAAAGTCCGTACACGGTTCAACGAATCAAAAAAATTGATGACAGCGTTCTTGTTCATACATGAAGGACGTATATGGCCGTTTCCTCCTCACCCAGTAGTCCGGATTGGTGCTCTGGTTGCACGCCGTGGGCACGCCGGCGTAGACCTTGCCGCTGATCTCCGGGTCTAGGTCGTGCAGCATGGAGGCGATGCGCGTCAGGCACACAAACGAGTCGTCGTCGGCCTTGAGCAGGAACTCGAAGTCGAAGTGCCGCACCTGCCGTTTTTTTTTTTTTTTTTCGAAATGGAGAAGAACGTGTNTGGCCGTTTCCTCCTCACCCAGTAGTCCGGATTGGTGCTCTGGTTGCACGCCGTGGGCACGCCGGCGTAGACCTTGCCGCTGATCTCCGGGTCTAGGTCGTGCAGCATGGAGGCGATGCGCGTCAGGCACACAAACGAGTCGTCGTCGGCCTTGAGCAGGAACTCGAAGTCGAAGTGCCGCCCCTGCCGTTTTTTTTTTTTATTTGCGAAATGGAGAAGAACGTGTGCGTGCGCATTACGGTTCTGCGTGCCGAGACGACGCCGTGCTCGGTTGGTTGCACGAGTGATGATGCATCCCGCGGGGCAACAACGGTACTGCCGTACGCCGTCAGCAACACGAAAGTCCCAACACCGCCGCCACCCGACTTGAATAGCAGCGGACGCGCCACAGGCTTGATTGCTGCTTACGCTTCTGAGGCCCTCTCGCGATGCCCTACCGATCCGCGGTAGGGTCAGAACTGCCTTTAGGACAGCGAGCGCCAAAAGGACGCCCCAGCAAAACCCAAGCACAGTGACACAAGAGCAAATGCCCCAGCACCAAAGTGCGAAGGCGGTGCCCGCACACGACTCAGCACCCCCAACGGGGTACCCCACGCCGCCCCAAAACGACCACACCAGGCGACTTACCAGGCACAGCATGGCCTTGGTCTTGAGCACGATGTTCCGGTACCCCTCCGGCACCGCCACGTAGAGGATATCCCCGACCAGCTCCCCCTCGGGAGGCGCGGTTTCCTTCGACATGACGAACACCACCGACACCGTGAACTCTCTCGGCTCAGGATTCGTGCCCTCCTGTCATGTGTGTGTGTGGAAGCAAGTGTTTTGGTTGTTCGGCAGCGAGAGGCGGTAAGGGGGGTATGCGACAAACACGATCGCCGTAACGATTACTTCGGATTACCGCTAATGAACCTCCCGGCAGACCATGAGATACACATCGGCGGGGGGCGCGGATACCTTACGCACGTGTGGAACATTGGGCAGATTGATGAGCACCTTGCTTTCTTTCTGCCGAAGCGACGTGTCCGGAGTGTGTTTCGTGCGTGAAAGGCGGACATTTCCATTCGGAAGCTGGACACGAGTGTCACCCGCTCTCTGCAAACGACTTTCAAGTCTCGGAGACACGTGCACCACGGTGGTGCCTGTTCCTTGGAGCCGCGCCCAATCAGTTTTGTAGAAAAACCGGGTGCCCCGGCGGCGGGAACACCGGGCTCGAAGGCACCACCACCTCGTCCCAAACCACGTCCATAAAGCAAAACAGACAGCGTCAGCATGCACCCCGAGTGATATCCCGAACAACGGTCGACTTGGCTTTCATCTGCAGTTGTCGCTGCAACACCGATCGTGTACTACGGCAATAGAAATATGCTCCGTTGCCCGTTTGTATCCCCTCGTCCCCATCCCCAAACTGGTGTCAAAGCAAGAGGGTGACCGACTCACCGTGAGAGAGTTGGGCCCTCCCACCTTCACCCACCCTTCGTACTTGTCGTAAATTTGTCGCAGCAGCTCTCGCTTCGCGGCATCCGCCTGAGAGGCGGCGGGAAAACAAGAGGCAAAAGACATCCGGGGAAAGGACAAATGCGAAGGGGTGGAGAGGAGAAGGCGAGGGCTCCACATCACCATGCGATGGAATTATATCGGGCGAAGTATCAAACGTTCTCTTAATGTATCTACTGCTGTACGTGATTCGATATCCACGCTAGACACAAGTGTCTGAGAGTGGCGTGACATGAAGCGCTTGCAGAGATGGTCGTCTGGACATCCTGGAACCCGGGTGCCATACGTACCGCCCAGGGTACTGCATGCACCGTAAAATGCGTGTTTTGTTTGGCACGGATCAGCGTCTCCGCATGGGTCGGGGTCTTGGGCTCAAGGGTGCAGTTTTAAAGAACGGGTTTCAAAGTGATTTGATCGATTACCCCAAGAGGCGAAGAGATGGCACACCCCCTTTATATAGACCGATATAAGGATCCACAACGCTTGTGGCAACACCAAAATTGGTGGTTTTGGAAACATCTCGTCAAGGGATTTTCCTAGAACTACTTGTTGCTCTGTTCGTAGAACTATCTGACTCTTTTAACAATCCCTTGGTCGTGGAGCGATCGAGCTTTGAAAGCTGGTCTAGGGAGGGTGCCATCTCCCCGCCTCCTACGGAATACCACGGTACGGCATACGGTACGGTACAGACAATCTTGGTTGTGGAGCAATCGAGCTTTGAAAGCCGGTCTAGGGAGAGTGCCATCTCCCCGCCTCCTACGGAATACCACGGTACGGCATACGGTACGGTACAGACAATCTTGGTTGTGGAGCAATCGAGCTTTGAAAGCCGGTCTAGGGAGAGTGCCATCTCCCCGCCTCCTTACAGTAACGCACCGGAACATGTATCGTACCCTTTGCGCCGGGGTCCGAAGACCCCGATACCTCCGGTGAGGTTGGGCGATCGATACCACTAATAGAGGTGTTGTATCATGGCACCGTGGCGGTGCTCATATGCGAGCGGAGTCCGTTCGTTCAATACGTTGCGACTATCGTCGACTTCGGCAAACAGTACCCACTTCAACCAAGAACGCGAAACACATACACGATACCAAACGACGACCTACATACAACCAACTAACACGTGCATACTCTGCCAAGGAAGGCTGCCAGGAAAAATTGTACATCCCCCGTAGGCCACGTTGTCGTTCTTCGTTTATTGCCCAGAACCAACCCCCTCCTCTACCGGCTTTGTATACACGTGTGCAGCCGGTGTTCGTGTTCTTTGTGCCGTGGTCCGGTTGCTGTGCTAAAATAAAATACTGCTGTACACAGAAAGCGCTCGTGTGTCCGCTGTGCATTGCTGAGGATTGCACATATTGGAGTGTTGGTGTGGGGGGTGTGCGTTCAAAACATCCCCGGATCGCCGCCTTGAATTCATTCAGAATCGAGCGGGTGGGAGTCATCGCAACGGATGTGCCTTGTAGCCAAATGAAGCAATTCAATTTCCCCACAAATACAGGGTGCTTGGCACGGATTGGCGTCCAGGCAACCATTTAGAAAACACTAAAATGAAATCATCATAATTTTGAAAGACGACCGCACAGCAGTGTGGCTAGACCCGCAACCGTAAGGTGTGAATGCATCTCAACCACCCAACGCGTGGTCATTGGTTGAAATCTCGAGGACGCTTCAGTAGCATCACAAAATAGCCTGCACAGCAGCAGCTGGAGAAAGCATGCACTCACAGAGACTGTCCTGTTTTCCCTCACTACCACCTCCCGCCGGAACATGAGATTCGCAACTCCTTCCATACCTCCGTTGTGCCCGAGAAGATCGTAAGCAAAAGGTCGACCTTTGGCCTTGTCTTCGCCGTGCCTACCGGTTCCAGCTCCCCCAGGACTACGCTGTTTACTCGCCCGTCCCACTCCGTCCCTCTTCTGCCGCTCCTCCGCCCCAGCCCCAGCGATCCCGCCGCCTCGTCCTCTCCGCCCTCCGTCGAATCAATTTCCGCCGCATCGCCGCCGCGGCCGTCGTCTTCCGAGGAGGCGTCGCCGCCGCCGCCGCTGCCGCCCTCGAACCCCCACTCGGCGGTCGCGATCTCGATATCCCGCACCATCCAGGGATCCGCCTGCGACGGCCCCACGGCAAACTCTCCCGGTATTCGCCGGTAGTACGGCCGGCTCGCGTCGGCGGCGCCCTTGTCTTCGCCCCTGCCGCCGCCGTTAGCGTTGTCGTCGCCCTTGTTGTTGGCGCCGGCAGCTTTCCCTCCGGTCGCCGGCCCGGCAACGGCGACGATCACTGCGAACCAGATCGCCGCGGCGAGGAGGACGGCGCCGGCGGTGGCCAGCCGCCGGCCCCAGGGATGATGTCGGGCACGCCTCGAGAGGCCGCCGATCTCCAAGCGGGCGCCGAGGAGGCTCGCCGCCAGCGCCCTCCGCCGCCGCCAGAAGGCCCAGAGCAACCGCTGTGTTCTCAGGAGTCGGCGGCGGCCATCGCTAGCGCCCCCAGGGGCAACGGAGGAGCTATTACTGCTAGCTGTTCCGCCGCCGCCGCTGCTGGCGCTGCGGACGCGGTAGTGTCGGCTCCCGCGAGAGGCGTCCGCAGGGGCAGTCGGAGATGAGGTTAGCGGCCTGGCTCCTCCGCTTCCTCCTGATCTCTTCTGGGCTCCTCCAGACGGTAACAGAGGTGCTTTTAAGGCCGTCTCTCGAGCAGCAGCGGCCGAGCTGCTGCCGCGCCGCTTGTGCCGCCTTGGCGGAAGAGATCCTGCTGGCGTCGTCGCCGAGTAGGAGGAAGGCAGGAGGGGGATCGATAGAGCTTCCTCTCCTGCTTCTGATGCTGTCGGTGCCGCCGCTGTTGCACCTGCTGCAGCAGCATCACTGCTATCTCGGAGATGAATCGCAGATGTTCTTCGGTTCGGGTCCATAACCAAGCGGCAATCCGGCAGCGGCAACAGCAGTAGCAGCAGTAATGGCAGAGCTCGTTGTTGCTGTGAGAAGCAACACCTACAGCACACACACACCCTCCAAACGAGACTTTACACGCTTTCGCGCTCGTCCGCTGGCTGCTTGCTTCCAGACTGCTCACTGCTGTTGCAAATTTCCAACGTCTCCAGGCAGCGAAGTGAGAGTGTCCAGTGATACCCTACAGGTCTCCCCCGTTTCGACCTGCAGCCAGGGAAATACGCCGCAAAAGGGGCTCCGCACTATCAACATTTTTTTTTGTAATCATGACTTTTTTTTTTTGTGTATGTCGGACCTTTCACGGCCTGCCTGCCTCGCAACGCGTTGTATTACATTGAGCGTCTTTGCTGTCCACCTGCGCTTGCACCACGCCGACCCGTGGAGATGGTGGGAACAGAGAGAGCTGCACTACTCCAGGTCTGTAAAGCTGCAAGGAAATCAGTGCAGACACGTGCCTGAAGGAGACAGCTGTAGTTAGTTTTAGTCGGAAAGTCTCGACTGATCCGCTGTTATTCAAATTTGCCGGGTGGGTGCGAAAAACTGCAAATCCGAAGGGCGGGGCCTGGTATTCGCGCCCAGCTGGTATGGTAGACTTCACCGCAAGAAGCAGGGGCAGCAGCAGTAGAAGCATAGCGTTGTACCTTCCTAAGATTCGTTGGACCCTTGGAAGCGCGAGAGCGGGCGCCGTCGTCGTCGTCATCATTTTCGTTGTTTGGGTCTGGGTTGCCGCACACCAAGTGAAACTAGGCGGAGCATGGTGTCGCGTGAGACACCAGCACCACCACAGGCAGCACCTCTGGCGGCGAGCACCATGGAGGAGATGGAGCCAGCAAGACCTCCCAGCAAATTAATCAGCTGCAACACACGGATACAGACGGAAAGCGCACCGGCAGGAACAGCTGCAACAGAAACAGCAGCAGCAGCGGCGGCGGCGGTTCATGATCATGATCCTTCACGAGAGGATTCAGCACCAGCGAACAAGATTCGGGAGGACGCTTTGACAACTTCAAACGGCCCTCCACAGCCGCTCCCGGCTTGGCACGACGGCGTCGATGGGCCGCTTCCCGCGTGGACAATTTGCAGCAGCAGCAGCATCAGCAATCAAATGCCCTCCTCTAGTTGTGCCAGTTGCATCGCCCCTGTCACTATGGAGCCGTCGTCCGTGCCGGCTACGAACAACCAGGCAACGGAACCGGCAACAACGCCCCCGCTGCTCCTCGGCAGCGCGCGCAGCGGACCCCCACCGCCGCCACCATCGACGCCGTCAACATCTTTGAATGGCGCACCATGGTCGCTGGCTCACGGCGACTGCCCCACAGCTCCCGACCCTGCTGCTGATGCTGCTGCTGATGCTGCTGCTGTCATCGCTGCTGACGGCGCGGCGGCGGCGGCGGCGGCCGCCCTGCCGTTTCCTTCCCCCCCGTCGCTGTCCCTCTCCCCGGCCGACAACGTCGAGTCGCCGCCGCCGAGCGCCCCCTGGCTGGTTGAGAGGGCGCTGTCCATCAAGGCTGCCGTCGAAGAGGCCGTCAACAGCGGTGGTGGTGGCGGTAGCGCGGCCAGCGGCGGAATAGGCGGGGCAGGGGGTAGGGGTGTGCTATTGCCGGCAGCCCAGGAGGGAACCGCCGGGAGCATCGAGCCGGGCGCGGGGGGACGAGGGGGAAGCGCCGAGGTGTTTCCGGATAGAGTCATCGCTAAGGTGCGTGCTCGGTGGCAAGTTGAAGTCGGATACGAACTCACTCAGCAAGTGTTCCGTGAGGTAGCGAACACGGTAGTGTCGCGCACCACAGACAGTATGGAGCGTGTGTAACACTACATATTATTCGTCTGCCTTTTGGCGTACTCGTCGACAAGGATATGGCTCGCTGCAACGGGACCCCCATCACCCCTAACCCTCTCTCCCCGCCCCCGCACGCCCGCCCACCCACCCGCCGCCAGGTNCCCGCCGCCAGGTCCCGCGCTTGGTCGCCGATCTCCACGATGCGTTAGGACGGGCCGTCAGCACCAACGAGGCCAAGGCCTGGGTGCGCGCGCTCGACCGCCTTGGAGAGGGTTTGGACAGGGACCAGCTGTTGGAGGCGTGTCTGGTAAGCCGTGAACTTGTGCATGTTCGTATGGCACGGCACTTGTGCAGTGTATTGCGCTAATGTAATCCGACAACGCTGCGTTAGATGGTACGCGCGGGTTTTCGATGTCTCGACGTATCGGCGCTCTTTGCATTGTCCTTTCTTTGTTTTGCGTTTGGTAGGCTTTGCTCCCCGCAAGTCCTGCGTGTTGTGCGGTGGGGACGTTTAACCCTTTGTCAGCCCCGGTCACCCCTCCACCGCCCCTGGCAGGAACACCGACTTATCCTGTGTAACGTGTCCTATGCCTTTTTCTGTCTGCCCGTCTCGTACAGGACGTTTCACGGGACGTGTTGCGGCTGGATGGCTCACCCAGCCCTTCCCACCCGGTTAGGGGGGAATCTCCAGCGGCTGCCGCAGCACCTCTGTCTGGCCTTGCGTCCGCGGCACTGGCAGAAGAATCAGAGTTAGGCAAAGGGGCGGTGGAGGCAGCAGGAGCGGCGATGACCGTCACGGCTAGCCTGCCACGGGGCGGCTCGTGTCCGGAGAGTGTCTCCCCCACGCCTGCTTCTTGTCCGGCAGTAGTGGAGACGCCCGCAGGGACGGCGGAAGCAGCAAGGACGCTGGACGCAAACGCGGCAGTGTTGCCAGCACCGGCGGCTAAGACACCGGTGATGTTGCCGCCCTCTTCACCACAGGCAGCATTTCCTGAAGGAGATGAGCCGGTAACCGTAGCGCCAGCACAAGCAGGAGCTCCAGTGGTAGCATCAGATGGGGAGGCGAGACGAACAGGCAACGAGGCCGCACCCGAGGAGAGAGCCGTCTCGGGGGCAGTGTTTTTCCTTGGAAACGATCCCCATGGCCCTCCTTCCACAACCGCCGTGGTGCCCTTTTCTTCAATTTCGACAGCACCAGCGGCGCCGCCACCACCGCCGCCGCCGGAAGCCTGTGAACTATCTGTGTCCCCGCAAAGAGCGGTGCCGTTTCTCGCGGCAACACCGAGCAAGGCGGTCCTGGCGGCAGCAGCAGCAAAAGCAGCGGCAGCAGCTAAAGCATCAGCATCAGAAACCGCAACAAAAGCAGCACCAGCACCAGCACCAGCACCAGCACCAGCACCAGCAGCACCAGCACCAACAGCAGCAGTTGGCGGAGAAAACATCTCGGGATGGGACAGCAACTCTGCACGAAAACCGTCGTGGCCGACCGGCAGCTGTCGCGGTGGCGTTTCGGCAGACGGGGAGGTTTCAGGGCCAGCAACAGCAACAGCGGAAGCAGCTGATGCCGCCGATTGCAAGGAGGGAGCGGGAGTGGAGGCGGAGGAGCGTTGTCCGGCAGCGGCGCGTATTGCCGCCGGGGAAGCGCCCGCGGTTGCACGAGGAGACGCGGGTGGTGCTCCTGAAATTGTTGCTCCTCCGGCTGACACGTGCGATGGTGCCGGTGTCGCTGCCACAGACGTTGCCGTCGACAGCGACGTTGCTCGAGATACCGGCCGAAACAACGGTAGCAGCGGCTGTGGGAGCGGCGGCGGCGGCGGTGGGAGTGAGACTGCTCCTGCCCGAGACGTTGTTGGCCGCGGGACAGCCGGGAGAGGGGGGAAACAGCGAGCGAGGAGAAACGCTTCCAAGTTTTCCGATGACGTCATTGCAAAGGTACGCGCTGCAAGCTGCAAGCTGCAAGCTTTCGCTTCGGCGGGTTCTACTGCCACCACCCCTTCTGTCGATACATCTGCAGCATGATGGCTTGTGACGTTGGCAGTATCGATCCTTCGCTTTGTTGAAACCGGACGGCATGAGATCACCGGGCGGGATCGGGCCACGCACGAAGAGGAAGAGGAGGGAAGCTTCCGATACCGTGTGGTTGATGGCTTATTGACATGCATTCGGGGGTCTTAAGAGACAATATCTGCTTTGTTGGTCACGTAGATGGATCGG
>CACKRE030003414.1:100070-127156 GCA_902602495.3 Ectocarpus sp. CCAP 1310/34
ACGGCCATCCTTCCTCTGTTTGCGTTTCCGGGGCTGCAGGCGCTTGATGGCACCCCTCTCCTTGTCTTCTTGCTTCGTGAACAGGTCAAGCAGGCACCCCCCACGCTTGCAAAGATGAAACGTATGTTCGACCGAAAACTCTAGTTGCGGGAAACGCTGGGAGACACTGACTTCCATGCTGAACTCTTGAATTCTATCCCGAACCCTCAGCCTAGGCTGGCGGAGACCTGCACCATCGTCTTGGCGACGGCAGGCACTGCAGGTCGCCGCCGCTCTCGGCGAGAACATTCCTGCCAAATGGAAATACAGCAGGGACGGCCCATGGTTTATGCGATGCTGATAGTGGTGAACTATTGCTAGACATGGCCCAAGGCTCAGTTTTACATAGTGCGAGTGAGCTCCGCTGGTGTCATCGTGACAACCGCCTTACCCCTCACTACAAACACACGAGACCCGACGCAGGGGGTGGAGAATCCGCAAGATACACCGCACGAACATGGTGTTCAATTCGTCGCGACTACGGCACAGGTAGTGGCGATCCAAAATTAGGGCAACCCCTGGAGGCTTCTTTTGTCACATTCCTACTGGGGAACGAAATCGCCAGTCGATTTCGTTCGTTCCTCGGGGCCGACCTAGCGTCTGAAGATGACCTTCTCGTGCGACGGCGCTGCTGTCATTTACGGAGGGTGCCGGAAAAAACTCTTGACGAAAGCACTCCACCTTACGCGCTCCAAGAGAATAACGAGGACATACCAACCACTCACCGAGGTTCAACGTGATCTCCTTCCTGTACTCCGTAGGCTTTGTCGCGGTCCGGGCTGTGTGTGCTGAGAACTCTGGCCCCAAAGGTAATGCTCTCGTGGCATGCGCGCATGGCGCGGCGAGTTTTTTTGTGCTGGCCCCTTCCCGGGTACCGTGTCTGCTGAGCTACCATGTACGGAGCCCCGTGGGGCCTTTTTTTTTGCTTTTTCCACCGCGTGCAACCCGGGTGCCGCCAGCTCGCTCGCTGCTGGCCTGTGCTGCTCGCTGCTCTCTCTGCCAGAGTATCTCGAGCGGCACACGCCAGCAGTGCAGTGTGTCAAAGGTAGAGAACACGCGCAGTCTTTGTCGTGCCTTGGCAGGTGAGTTTCCCGCGCACGTCGATCTCGGTCAATCCCAAGGTGACTCGGCCTTGAAAAGGCCTCACGCAATCATGTCATACTACGAATTTGTAAATTCAAACCTGCCTTTGCCGTGCCAACAAGCACGAGTCCTCCACCTCCCGTGTACTGTACGTGACAGCAGTAGTTTTCACGGCAAGCTCTAAGGGTCCAGCAAGCGCACTTCCGCTAGACACACACACGCACTTTCTCTCTCCCCTCCCCGTCAACCAATTGTTTGCCACTGCTGTAGGGACTTGTCGTGCCAGCAATTTCAAACGCGGAGCCTGCCTTTGGTGGACGGCGACACGGGGCACACCGTCGTGTTCGCTGCTGACACCAACTACAGTACCCGGCAGCACGCAGTGTCAAGTGCCGCATACGAAAGAACATGTCAGAAAACCGCACGAAGCAAGAGTACAACGGCAGTGGCAGCAGTAGCAGTAGGCCTGGAGCAGAGCGTTCGGATGGGAGTCGGGGATTCTCGTCGGGAGCAGCTGGCCCGCGAGGTCGGGGCAGCGGCTCTAGGGGGAGGGGGCGAGGCGGAGGAGGCAGCGGCCGAGGGGCCTACCACCACCAGCAGCAGTACGACCAGCAGTGGATGCCGCCGACGGTAGGCTCGGAGTGGAGAGGCGGGAGGGGAAGAGGGAAAGGTAACTATCACAGAAACATGAGCAAGTCGTATAACAATGACAGCAGGGGCGGTAGCGGCACCACCACCAGCGGCAATGGTAGCAGCGGCTCTGCTGTCTTGGTCCCGGGCAGCAGCATCCGAGGGCCACGAGACGGCGGCAGCGGCGGCGGCGGCAGTAGCACGAGCGACAGCACGAGCAACAGCAATTGCCACCGTTCCAATGACTACGCCCACCGTTCCAACTACTACGGGGGTCGCTCTCCCCCGCCACCGCCGCCGCCACCGCCACCGCCCCCCCGACCGGCAGAAGCGGGAGCCACGTCTACGGACGGCGGCGGTGGCAGCAGCAGCAGCAGCCGCAACAAGCGCCCGGCCCCTGCCTCTCCCTCTAACGGAGACGACGGCGACAGCGGTGGAAGACGTCGACGTCGGAACCAAAGCAAGAGTGCCAGGGCGGGCAGCCGAGGGGAAGAAAATGCCGCTAGCACCGGTGCCGGTTCGGGCGGGAACGGGGACAAGGCGGGAGGGAAGGGCGCCGACGTCGGCAGCGGGGGCTGCGGGGGCGGCGGCGGTGGCGGCGGCGGTAGCAGTAAGAGGGCGCGCAGTAGCAAGGGGCGCAGTAGATCTCGCCAGCGAGAAGGCGAGGGGAGCGGGAGGGAGGGGGAAGGGAAGGGTTCTTCCGGCAGCGCGAACAGCGTCTCGGACCGAAGGCAGGCGAAGCTGAAGGTAGGAGGAACTTCCGCACACAGCTGCCCGATGGTATTGAGTCCTTGTACTCAAGGAGCAAGGACACTCCGGTGTCGTCTAGCTCCTGCGCCCCCCCTTGTTCGCAGGACCCTTTGATTAGATTTTTTTGTTGTATTTTTTTGCTTTTCCCGCTAGATTGACTTCTTTTCAGCCGTTAGCGCGTCAACTCTTACTGTTCAAAGACACACAAACACACATCCGGAGACTGCGCGCGGTGCATGGAGTCGGAAGCGAGGGTGTTGCGGACCACATATGGTTGACGAGCACCAAACTTATCGAGCGACTTGAGTGTGGACCTCGCTTGCGCGCGGGGGGCGACCGTTCTCAATGGATTGATGCCAACACAAAAAAAGTGTGCGAGGTGCAATAGCTGGCACAGCATTGAGGACAGCACCGGCGGGAGCACTGGACCGCCGAGATAGACAGGCTGCATACTGTCGAACGGGCCACAGCTGTGGACTGACGCATGCGTTATAGTTATTGGTAACGTAGTGACCTGCGGTGCGCAGAGGGAACCGCGTCCCAATGACCAAAAAGAACGACACGACGACACGACGGACCGTGGAATGTTGCTCCTAAGTCCAAAGTCAGGTGAAATGCTGCACGATGGCATCATGGTAGGCCAAGGGGACTCAATTTGCCGCGATCTGACAAAGATTGAGATAAGTGGTGTGTACCCTTTCAGTTGCTGGCCGTACTTTTCGGGCCCCCCTTGGCCGTGTATGGTGGAGTTTTCAACCCTTCCTGGATAAACAAGAAAAAAAGCTGGGAATATAACCCCTACCCCCCCCCCCACCCCGCCCGCAACTTTGATCAGAGCTTCGGTTGTCTCTCTCTTCCATCACTCCTCCCCTGCACAATTCCTCTCGATTCAGTATCGTGGTTAACCCCGTTTTCTTAATGTATGCCGCACACCCCGCACATTTGCCGCAACCCCCCATGACGAACCCATGCATACCCCCGGCGCACAGGAGCTGAAGGTCCTCGACGGCCGGAGGAAGGCAGCCGTGGCGGCGGGCGAGGCGCTCGCCAAGGAGGTCGAGAAGAATCGGATGGAGCAAGACGAGATAGCCATCCAGATCGACGCGGCGAAGCGGCTGCTGGCTCTGTACGACTCCAACTCGGACACCCCGGACGTCACGATACTCCCATCCCCGCCCCCGGCGCCGGCGCCGGCGCCGGCGCCGGCGCAAGCGCCACGGGCGGAGTATTCCTCCACGGCAGCTGCTGCGTCGCGCTCGGGGTCTTTTTCCGGCGCGGTGCGAGGGAGAGGTGGCGGCTCCGCCGCTGCGCGGGGTAGCAGGGTATCGGGATCATCGCCGTCTCTTTCAGCGCCAGCGGCGCGCAGCAACGGGAAGGTATCCGCGCGCCGCGCCACCGGCAGAGGCAGGAAAGAAGGCAGCAGCAGCAGCAGCAGCAGCAGCAGCAGCGACAACGACGACGAAGACTACCCTTTGGGGAGCACAAGAGTCGGCCTGCCCGGCGGAGTGGGCGGCGAAGGTTTCGGGCTCATCACGAGCATGCCGCCGGCGGGCGGCGGCAGCAGCAGCTGCAGCGGCAGCGGCGTCAGCAGCAGCAGGAACGGCGCTAGCCGAAACGCGGTCGCGGCGGCGAGTGCGGCGACGGCCAGCAGAAAGCCTCCGGCGAGCGTCGATGCGGCGGACGAGTTCCCGGCTCGGGTGCCGAGCGACGGGGCGGGCGCGGGTGCCGGGGAAGGGGCGCTTGATTCAGGCGGGACGGAGCCTGGGCGTACAAGTGGTGGCGGCGTTGGCGGTGGTAGCAGCGGTGGTAGCCGTGAGACGACCGGGGTACACAGAGGGGTGGAGGTGAAGAGGGACTCGTTCAACATCGTGAAGCAGCTCATGTTCCAGACTTCGAGGTTGGTTGGCCTTGTTTGTCGCGTTTGTTTCTGTCTTGTTTTAGCTAAATTTTTGGTGTCTCCTATATTTGTAGTGCGATGGGGGCGTTGGTCGAGAGATGCGCTGGAGCTTGTGCGAATGCATGGCCCAAAGTTAGCTATTCGGAGGTTAGACGCAATATCTCCTGCAAAACAATACGAACGATCTAAGCGTATCTTTGCACCGCATCCATACCCCTAGGCTCTTGCTTCACGAAGGGATCGAAACCTCAACGTTTTTTCCCTCTCCACGGGCTTGATACTTGTCGGCAACCGGAAGAGACTGGCGCCTTTACGTTCATGAAACACTTTTCTACCGGCCCAACGATACAATGTAGTAACTCCCCCATTTTGCGGCACCGCATCGGCTGAGACAAAGATTCATTTGTCCTGCTTGCCACTGGCGGGTATCACGCGGACTGAAGCTGCCCCGTTCCGGCGGTCACTGACAGTGGTGGGGGACTGCATCTCGCTTAGACTTTCTGTCTCGTGGTATTTTTTATCTCCCCGCAGGGCCTGTCTCGCGTGCTTTCACTTAAACACGATCGATAACTCGGCATCCGCTCCCAACAACAACATTGCTTCGGGTTGGGTTTCTCGTAGTGCGCTCCCTCCCCCCCGCCCTCTTAGCCCTCACCATTTTCCCCGAAATAGCAGCAGCCGTAGTGGGTTCAAACGAAACATCGGGTTCCCCGGTCTTTTCCTTTCTCAGGGGGTTCACCGCAGGGTTATCGTGGTCCTTGAGGACCCACCCTAACCCCTTGCAAGACCATGACAAATAGCTCCACCTCAGACGTCAACAGCTATTAACAAAGAATCCTCTTAGAACGCCCTCCCGCCCCCCCGGGGGGCCGGCGAAAAGCCGGCACATCACTTCTCCGTCCCGGCATTGTAGGGATGCGAGGTCAATGGTCTAACGAGTACGTGCTCATGAACACCCCTTCCCCTGCCCTCCCCTGGAAAACGAAAGGTCGCGCAAGCCGAGGACCATGGCCTTCAACCCGGTGGACCCGGGGCTTTTCGCCGTCTGCAGCGCCGACCTCTCCGTGGACCTTTGGCGCTACGGGAGGAACAAGCAGGAGCTGGAGAAAGTCTCGGAGCGGAACGACGTGACTCCGGTCGGGGGGGTGAGGGAGGCGCTCGCCGCGTTGCGGTTTCGGCTCTGCTTTATCTGAAAACACGCCGTATGGGGGGCAATCGTGTTCGGTGGTTGGTGCCTCCGGTTGGAGTACTGTACGCCGTTCTCTCATCCTCTGTTCTGTCAAGCCTCTGAACCACTGAACCAGGGGATCATTGAGTTAATGTGTAGGTGGAGTCCGACCTCAAACGGGGTGAAGCTCTACCGTAGTCCCCCCCCCCCCCCCCCCCCCCCCCCCCCCCCCCCCCCCCCCCCCCCCCCCCCCCCCCCCCCCCCCCCCCCCNGCATGAGCATTTCCCAACCCTTGCGATTTTCTCGTAGTCTGACGAAAGTGTTTGCCGAAACCCCAATCGTCGTCTGGCCGGCTTGGAGCAGGCTCACATGGCGTGGAACCCTTCCGGCACGCACTTGGCCATCGGGCACTCGGGAAGCACCCTCGTGAACAACTGGGCGGCGACGATCATTGCGAAGGACGGCAGGAGCAAGTCCGACATGAAGCTGCGCTCCGATCGTCACAACAAGTGAGCGTGCTGCTGTTGCTGTTGCTGCTGAAGCCGTCCGTTTTGGAATTTTGTCTCCATGCGGTTTTGGGATGTTGATGTCTGGACTGATTTTTTGCTGCTGGTATCTCTGCGTAGGGTGAGGCTTCCGCTTGTTGTCGTTGCTGGGCTTGCCGCTTCTGCTTGCTCTGTGGCCAGTGCTGCTGCTGCTGCTGCAGCTTACTGCGTGTTACGTTTCACCCGCTGATTCGACTGCTGCTGCTACTACTACTTGTACTGCTGCTGCTGCTACTGCCGGTGGTGCCGCTGCAACTGCTGTTGCTCTGGTACGCCCAGACCGGCGCAGGCCGTGGCGTGGGTGACTCCCTCCAAGAACAATCAGGACCACCTTGTCACCGGAGGGGAAGACGGGCACGTCGTCATCTGGACCCGGGTTCTCGACGCTGAGTCAGATCTTCACAAGGTCGCGGTGAGAATAGCGTCAATAACTGTTTTTCTAGGGCTGGCACTGCTGCTGCCTTGGGGTTCCAACGCCGGTCGCCCCGGTAGCCTAGTTGGTATCCTCGAAAATCCTCTAGTGGCCAAGGTCGGGGGCTCGAATCCCGGCGTAAGCGAGCTACTGTTGGAAAGTGAGTTTTTCTCTCGCTTCCGTTCCTGGTCTAGGTGAAAAGCTCTACATAAATCATGTGTACACAGAGGGAAGAGAGTGCCGCACTCTTCTCGCATTATGTGTCGAAGGCAAAGTACCGCAGGCGGGGTGGGTAGGGGTCTCGGGAGAGGAATCCTTCGGTGTGACCGCGGATTTGAGTACATGGTACAAGTGCTGTGAGGGCTGATTGAAGTGAAAGAGACAAAAAAAAAATGTCAAGGCGAAGAAACAGCATGCAAGAGCAGGCCTACGCATTCCATTGCGACTTTGCCTGCAACGCCGGAGAAAAAAAATTACATATATATACATATGAGAAGAAACTGCGTGCAAGAGCAGACCTTACGTTGCGGCTTTGTCTGCAGCGCCGCGGTTGATCATGCGGTCGATATTCTCGCCCGTCCTGGTCTCGCCTGTCTTCAAGCCCGTTCCGAACCGAATTTGATCTCTCCGAATTTACACCGTGTCATTTTTAATTCGCGATTGGCCCAGGCAGGCCATACCCTTTTTCGAATTCTTCGTGTACTTGTAGGGGAGAGTACACCGCAGGAGGCTAAAACTGACATTGGCCCTTTAGTTTTTGACCTCGAAATTCATGCGAAGATAGCAGCTGCGAAGGTGTGACGTCGACGCTGGACCGTCCGTACCTTTCATCCCACCCCCACCCCTCCCCCTTTGCCCCATGTGGGGTAACCGGGAAGCTTTTCCGAGGTGAGGAGGAGCCCCAAAGATTGGACGTGTCCTGTTCGAGGGCAGTGTTGGAAGGCTTAAATCTGGCGGCAGCTGAGCGCGCGCCCCCCTCCCCGCGACAGCTCTCTGTTGAAATATTGCATCTTTCAAAACGTATTCCTCGAAAAACGGACACAATGGTACATTACATTCGTCGGTCAACAGTCATGACAATTCAGAACCTCCCCCCCGAATTTCATGTCCGGGTGCCGTCTGTCTTCAATAGATACTGCACAGCAGGCACACGTCGGCCGTGAGGAGCGCGTGCTGCCCGTCCATCTCTCCCACCGTCGTGACCGGGGGGGCGGACGGCCGGCTGGTGAGCTACAGCATAGAGACGGCCTCGGTGCAGTGGGAAGAGCTACTCCGCGTCAGCAAGACGTACCACCCAATGGTGAGCGCCGCCGTCATCGTCGTTGTTGTGTTGGCCGCCGCGTATGCACGCAAACCACTATATGTTCCGCTCTCCCGCACCATCATAAATAACCGTACCGAAATATGTACCGTAGTTACCCATGCGTTTATTTTCTTCTGCTGATGCAGGTTGTCTTTTTCTTGTTTTCTCTCTTCGGCTCCACACTTGAAACTCGGGTTCCTTGTTGTTCGTTTCGAAATGTTTAATAAGCGTAGTTGGCGAGTTCGTGTTTCCTGCTGTTATTTAATCGCAAATACTCCCCGCCGCCTGTCCTTTGTTATCTCGCTCTCCTGCCACCCTCCTCTTCGTTGTTGCTCTCCTTCGCTGTATTTTCCTTGGCGCCCACTATCCTACGGTTTTAATTGTGTTTGTGTCTTGTTTGTCCTCGCTTTCAAGGTGAACGAGCTTTTAGAATTCCCGGATAACCCGCACTCCCTTCTGGTCAGCACCGTGGACACCGCTAAGAGCCACTCTCTGTTCACGTGAGTTCAGAGGTTGGTCCACGATGCGACACCACTATCATACTATCACAAGAGACTCGCTCCCGTGTTGAGCGGGGAAAAGTTCAGGCTGCCACCCGCGGCTAGCCAGCGGTGTGCACAACAAGTGTCGGTGGACACCAACGTGGCATTTTTTCGCTGGCGTTTGTCGTTTAGGCGGTTTCGTATATCTATTGTTTGCGCGCTCGTTGGGGACGGAAGTGGTGCTCAATCCCTAACCGTCTCCACGGAGATACCACGGGAGCACGGTACAGTTCGCACATCGCACACGACCCGACCCATTTCGTGGTTCTTTGTCTCGTCTTGAATTTGCACGGACTCTCACCATCCGTGCTGTTTTTTTTTTTGCGCCACCGTGCTTGGGCTAACGCTCTCCCCCGTTGAAAGAACGCCGGTGCGTGGACGGTACGTGCTGAAATATTCTAGCACGAGCAAGGGCGAGCGCGATGAAAAGCCTTTGAACCGACCACGGATGAATAATAGCAGCACGCGCGTTGTCGAATGTTCAAGGGAACCGACAACCCAGTGACTGCCCGGATCCCCTCCTCTTCCGCCGATCATTGATGCCCCCAACCGGACGCCGGTGTCTCTTCTGGCAGCATGGACACGCGGCAGCCTACGTCTCTGATCCACACCGCCCGCCGGATGGAGTGGAAGAGGAAGGACGACAAGAAATCCTTCAGCGGCCTGGTGTACCCCTCCATCTCTCCGTGCGGGCGGTACGTGGCCTGCGCCGGCGACTGGAACGGGTGCTTCCACATCTGGGACGTGAGGTCTGCGCGGTCCGAGCCGATGCAGGTCTGTTTTTTTCTTCATTTTTTTCCTCGCCGTATTCGATTTCTCTCTGCAGTTCGAGGTTGTTGGTCGAAACGGAACCCCCCGTTTTTTTTTTACGAACACATGCCGCGAAACGCCAATCATGTGTTTCGACTTGAACTTGAGCGCACACGAACATCGAGCCGTGTGTCATCCGATGGTGTACAGCCTGAATGGCATGCACCAGCATTTCCCAACGAGACCGTTTGTGTCGATCTCCTTTGTCCGGCGGCCATTGGTTGCGAAGTCTGGTTGTTTCCAGACTTTGTCCTGGTTTTGTTTTGTCTAGAGGGTGTTACGTTTGATGAGCCTTGTGCTCTCACTTTGTGTTTGATTTTCCTCTTTGGGTAGCTGCTTGTGACCACGGAAGGCATTCACGCTTTCGGTTTGACCGGTACGGATGCCAGAAGGCAAACGGCAGACATCGAAACAACAACAACAATCACAAACGGGACTCGGAAATGCAATATTACGATGTGGTTGCGGCTTGCGTCACTGTAGCTGCTTGATATGCCTGCGTCACTGGAAACTTGCTTCTTGTTCAAGCGGATTTTTATGCGAGCGGGAGGGGTCGAAAGGACCTCATCCTGAAGACAACAACGACAAGAAATACAATTGACTACCAGGCGTCTCTGGTGCCGTCCACGAAAGGATGAACGTTTGTGACCTCGAAGTCGGAAGCGACGCAGGGACCAAGCTACTTACCTATCCGCGGTCAAGACCCTGGCCCTCGCCAGCCTCGTACATGAACATGCGCGCGTACGTATTTGCTCTGCAGAGATAATCTACTTTTTATTTACCGGGGCCACCTGAGATTGGTACATGTCTCCTCCGCTTGTTTTCGTGTTCAGTGACCTTGTAAATGGGCTACTGCTGTATCTCGCCGCTTGACTAGCGCAGTGCCACCACGCACTCACACACATGCAAATCCTTGGGCGGGGCCCCACGGATTGGAACCCGTTTGTTGCTTTCTGTCTTTGTCCCGCCAAACACACGCCCCTCCAAGCTCGCAAACGTTTGGGACATGCGTGCAACTGACACGACAAACGTTGATTGTTTTTCGGTTGCTCTATTTATCCCACCTGAGCCCCACCTTGAATACAACGCACCCATGGCTCTCCAATCAAAAGCAAGAAAGGGGTCCACACAACAGGAGAGTATTTTTTGGATATGTACAAGATTCCGCGGCTTCGCTCGGCGGGTTTCCATGATCACCTCTTATTTTTTGTTTCGTCGTGTCTTACACCCTTCTCGTTGCCTCTCGCTCGCTCTGTCAGAGCGTCCTCGTGAATTCGGTGGCCAGAGTGGTGCACACGGCGTGGCACCCTGACCAGGACGCGCGCGCTCTCATGTCGCTCTCTGCCGCCAGTGGGCAAGGCGGGAAGAACTTCGCGCTTCACCTACACGGCGGCCTGCGGTCTTGACCCCGTTGGTTGACGGGGTGTGGACGATTTTCTTTCAGCGAAGAAAGCGGAGGACAGGACGGTTGTTTCTGGAGCGACGAGAGGGTGCAGGTAGCTCGGCACGTCGCTTGTGGCGGCGGGGGGCTTCGTGATCTTGGCGCGTTTGTTGAACGAAAAATACAACATTGTTCGATGCGTTCGGGTCGCTGGGTCGGCGATTGTGGCACCGCCGTTGTGGTGCGAACAGCGTTTGGGAAGAGCTTGGCGCTCTAGCCCTCACCGTAACGTGCGTGCAGCCTCGGCGAGGATGCAAACTAGAACCCGACCCGGGGGTCGAGGGCGTGGTGGCTGCGGTGTGTGTTTTTGGTCCTGTTGGTGTGTATTGGTTGGTGCGTTTTTCAGACTGGTGTTATTCCCGGGTGTCATCATCCGGGTGTTCGTGAGAAGTCGTGATTGTTTTCTTGGTCGGACGATGGTGCGCGGCCCTGTCTCGGGCTCTTGTTTCACGTATCTTTCACAGACATGAGTAGAGGGAACGTGTTTTGCTTTTGGGGAGAACCCCAACGGGTAGTGGACAGGGGACGAGAATGCACACCGCCGGCCTGCGGTCTCATCCTTTTGGGCGAGGACAATCGATCAAAATAGATGCCGAGAACCCCACGTCCTGGACGATAGAATTGTTTTCGAGTGTTGTCGGTGAACGATGTTACATCAAGATGAGAAAACTGTTCGTGTACCCCCCACGACAGGCCGAGGCTTCTTTGGCCCCTTCGGGAGAGCTAGGGCCAAGCCGTTCGCCGGGGAGGACCGAAAACGAAGGTGCATTTTTGGGCTCGGGTCTAGTGAAGCTTGATGCTTACCTCGGCGAATTTGTGTGCACCGAATGCCGACGTTGTGCCAGAGGCATGTCCTTAGTTAAGAGGAGGAAGCTTCTTCTTGCTGTTGTGTGTTGTTGCTGTGGCGTTGAGGGTGGGTGTGACAGGGAGCTCGCGTGTGGGAAACGATATCGTCGTCCTGTGAATTCAAGGCCAGAGCCGGAAGCGAGAGATACCCACGAAGCTCGAAGAATCCAGTAGGAAACGACAGAAAAAAGCCGTTTCACGTTGGCACGGCGGCGCGGCACAGCAGTGTGTGCACCATCAACTCGTGGATTTACCGCTAATCGGGCGGAATCCTTACACAACCCTGCCACCCTACCCCAGTATCGTTCAATGCCGTCTCATGCGAGTGCGGGATTCTTCCTCCTGTCCATCAGAAAGCAGTCTTCCATATCTGCAACTGTTTTGGTGGGGTCGCCAAACCGCCCTAGTTTTTGAGATATGGCGAGTTTGTGGTTGGGGGGTACAGCAGAGTCCTGAGGTGGTGATTGAGGGTTTCTTGCATGATTGCAAGGTTCACAGGGCGTTCCCCACCGTTTGGGTAGTCTCGTCCGCAGGTTTGATTCCGCTCAAGATGTTGTGAGATCACAGTTTTCCCTTCCAAAACTGCCCAAAGTCTCAACAAAAACCCCTAACCCGATAGACAATATAGACACGAACACTATATCTTTGATCCCATCGCCTCGCCCTACCAATACTTGCCTCCTCTACCGTAAGCAGAAACCATGTAAGACAGACCCTCATGAGTGAATACTGGGGGCCGCTTGGATGTGCAGCGACGCACATACTTGGTTGCTGCATCGCTTTCCTTCTTAGGCGCTCGACAACGGCAAGCCACCAACACCCTCCCCAATCACGTTGACCCACGCACTTGCATGCAGACCGTGCTCATCATTTAGACCGACATCTCGCTAGTGATTGACGGGCTAACGCGGTCGATACTGATTGGAAAAGACGGACATAAAGTACATGACTTCTTCCTCCAAAACCTAGTACCTTGGGTCAAACGGCCAGCGTAAAAGGTTTCAGCTTGCAACCTGTTGAAACCAAAACTTCACGTGAACGTCGATAAAAAAAATATACAAACTACGTGCACGACCCGCAACGAACCAACGTTCGCCCTCACTATTAAAAACTTCCCGTCCTACCGGTACACACATGCATGGCAAATAGGCGCCCACATCAAGGAGGCGAACCGTTTACGGGGGAACCGAGACCTTTTGGTAAGAATACGCGTGGCGGACACGACCATTGGCGGATCAAGTAGCCAAGGAAAGACAACAACACACGAATGGAAGACAATCAAACACGTTCGTCTGTACAAAGATCGAAGAGAGATCGACCGAGATTTGCCTCCCTGTAGGTGCTGCCAAGCAAACATCATCTACACCTCTTCAGGGAACTACAGGAGGTGCTTATGGTCCGAAGGATACGGGTGACGAGGAAACGACCCTTGTCAGATCAAGAAGGAAACAAAAAAACAAAAAAGATAGGAAGTGAAAGACGCCCATACCACGACCACACTTGCTGTACATAGATCGAACAAGGCTTGCTTCCCTGTAGGGGTTTCGAAGCCAAATGTCGAGAGCGCTTCGATTTGCATTCGCGTTGATCTACACCTTTGCGCATCCCTGGGCATCCCATCAACATGCTCATCAATTTAAGTCTCCTACATAAGTCTTGGTCTTGTAGACGATATTTTTGCTTTTGTCGCTCAATTTGGTCAACGTCTTGATGAGATTGAAGAGATGTCATACAGTTGTACCACGTTGAGATTCCTCCTTCGCCCAGCCCGCCCACGCCCTCCTAGCCTTGGTCAATAGTCTAACAACTGGCATGAAAAACACGAGTACCCCCCCGCCCCCACCAACAGGGCAATAATTTGTTCAGCCAACGACACGCACACGAAGCGGGTGGCTGAATTCGAGCCAACGCGAAACGCAAGCCAGATCTAAAATCAAGCCGGAACGGTCTGTTACACTTGCTCATGCTACCTCTGCCAAGTGCTGTTAGTCCGGCCGCATCAATCGAAACCTCGCTCCGCGATCCACCGCTCACCTCCGGGTGTCAATGGTCGCTTCGGGCGGTTATTATTTCTCGAAAACGCGTGTTTTCGAGAAAAAAACAATCAAGAATCAGGAAAACACCAGCTGGCTAAGAAAACGACAGCCGGATATGGCAACACCATAGCTCCAACGTCCACAGTGGGGTGCTGTATCTTCCAGCACTTTCTTTCTGGCTTTTTTCTTTCCGTATTTCTCGCCATCTATTTTCCTCGCTCTCTCATTGGAAGTGACACCGAAGACAGGGCCCGCCGAATTTCTGGGAATAGCGTCGATTCTCCATACCCCACAATTGTCCGCTCAGCAACGAATGTTTGAGGTGCATCCTTACCCTTGACTTCAACCATAATTTGGGCAATACCACCCGCCCTGCGTGCATTGTGATGGGCCTCGGAAGGCAGTGATGGGCGCAACAACTTACGGCTCGCGTTTCACCCACCCATCTCGACGCATTCATCATAGCGCATGCCTGGTAAATACGCGCGAGCAGGATGAAAACCTCGCTTAAGCAACCAGGTCCAGACAAGATCCAGCCCTTCCTCCTCGGCGTATTTTCTGGGAGGTTAGTGTTCGACCCGATAGTTCATGACGCTGACGTTGACGCTTTCCACAACTACCTCCAGGAAGCGGTTGTCCTCCGAGCCAAGGTCGTGCACCACGATATATCGCGTGGCGGCCACGCTGGCCCCTTGCCGGGAAGAAGGGCGAGGCCTGCCGTTGCTGTCCCACATAGCCCCCGCCCTATTCTGCAGCACCCTGATCATCTTGTCCGTGTGTCGTGTCATTCTGATGAAGTAGAAGTCGGCACCGATTTCGTACTGTTGGTGAATTGAAAGAAAACGCGATGGCAAGGAGGGGGGGGAATGGTTGGTGTCAGTTGGCACGGGGTTGGTCACAGGGAATAGTGAGCGGAGACGGTTACATAGTCGGATGCAATGCTTCGATAATACGCGCTTTAAGCGATTTGACGTTGCTTGCATATGGCGGGAGACGAATTGGAGTCACCGGTACTTGACGGCTTGAGACAATCAACGCTGCAAGGCTACAGACACCGACTGGTGATGTTGACAGACCTGCAACCAAGTGTGTACACGCTCGTACCAACGAGGCGGCGCTCACAGAAGAGGTGCGTTCAAGGGTGAAAGGACTAGCGTCAAACCCGGCGGCTGCTATTGCGCAGATATTCACTGTACTAACGTAGGATCAGCCATCCCTGCGCACCGCCCACACACCTGCAGTTCGTAGAGCAGCTTGGATGGGTCGTTTCCCTTCGGACAGCCATTCGGGTACCTGTCCCCGATCCCGATATGGTACATCGAGCCGTGGCACGGCGCGTCGGCGAGGAGGATGCAAAGGCGGATTGTGCCCCTCCAGTCCAGCTCCGTGGCGAGCTTCAGCCCTCCGGCAACGTCCTCTGGGAAGTCAGCGCCTGGATGATATGGTACATGAAGGAACGGCTTAGAGCGAGGGGAAGTATTGCCATTCAAGAGAGATGCTGACGCGAAAGGCGCGCGTGGGTAGGGGAAGAATGGAGAGGCGTAAAGACACGGGAGGGGAGATTACAGCGGCGGGGGTGAGGGCGAATACGTGCACTGCCATCAAAGGAAGACCTCATCGGGGTTGGACGGTGGTACTACTCAAGACGAGCGCTGGCTGTCATGTTCCGAAAAGCGCTCAAGCGAGCAACCGCGACTGCTGCCATGGACAGGCTGGACATGAAGGGAGAAACGACGTGAATAGCCTAGTACATGTACCACATGTATTACAGCACGATATGCAGTGATGCGAATGCAGGCATGCACCTCCGTAGGCCTTAATTTTGTTGAGCTTGGCGCGAAGCTTGGGAAGATCATGTTCCTTGTGGAAGTCGAACGTCTCGTACTGCACTTTATCTCCGAAGTCGCGATACCTGTAAACGTGGCGGGAGGAGTTTTCGGAAGATCGCCAGGGGCGTGCAGAACATTTCGTTACGACGGGAACGTGGTGCGGAAAGTTGAAATAGTCTTGGTCGGATTTCTCGAGTTCACTCCCCCATGTAGACGTCGGTCAATCAATGCGCGTTTACACCGACACACCGACAAACACCTCTCTGCCACACCCAACACCACTATGATGCAGAGGTAGATGAACGAGACCAGGCTAACTAAGGCCATGAGACACAAAGGGACAGAGGGAGGGGGGGTGGGATCGATCGAAATACTCTTGGGATTGGCAAACACAACATCGCGATGGCAGAAAAGCACAATCTCGGAATAATCGGGGTGTTGACGATCGGCCAGCGTGGCTACGGTTCTGTATGATTGATCTTGACAACGTACCCAACGAAGGCCACCCGCAGGTTGATGTTGGCGACGTCCTTTTTTGCCTGGTCAATGATGTCCAGCAACCTGGTCCTGGCCTGGTCAATCCACCGTTGCATCTGAGAAGCAGAACCACCATGGGGAACAACGTGGCACATCAGGCCAAGAAAGCAACAAAACTCGGTGTTGGAGTGTCTTGAGTTCGACGTGCGTGGTGTGATTGGTGTTTTGTCGTTTTGTTGTAGTGTCTATGTCACTCAGATTTCGAATAACTTACGTACGAACGGATCGTTAACTTCGTTTTATCCTTCAGCGCAACACCAGAGCTGAATCCTCGATGGAGGGGCACCCGCTAAGATCCAAGACGTGCCGTCAGCAACAAAAATGTGTCTGGTTTACCGGCACTCCTCAACGGCGAGCACAAGCAACCGCTTTGGACACTCGGCGACTTCTCCCTTTCCGCCTATCTCCCCGTCGACATGAAAAAAAAGAAAGCAGTGCACGCCGAGGATATTCGGCAGCCCTCTCACCGATCCTGTGCAGTCCATCACGAAGCATAAATCTACGTCGGTCTTCCTCGTAGAGTCATTTCGCGCTGCTGCCATTCTTGTTTTGACCCGTTTAACCCTGTCCAGACCGTGGTCAATCGCCGAAGTCAAGCACTCGGGGTCCTTGCCCGCGCCAGGATGCAAACTCAACGCTACCAGCAGCTCGGAGGAGAAAAGGCGGCCATAGTTGCCGACAGAGGCCAGACCGCGGAGCCCCAAGAGCGATGCCGTGGCAACGCTGGGGTCGATTATGTCTCCCGTCCCAATCAAGGCTTGCGTGTAGTGATCGATTGCCTCCTCGTGGTAGCCGTTTGCCACACTGAGGGCGGCGCGCGCCTCCAACAGCCTCTGGCGGAGGATGTGAACTGGGGTTTCCAGAGGCGTCGCCGTCGTCGCCCCCGGCCCCGCGTCGACGCTGTGCCTCTCGTAGGGCGCGATCACCAGCTCGGCCGCATCCAGTGCTTCCCCTGCCTGCTGAAATCTACCTTGCCCTCGCTCCAGGACGGACAATTGGAGGAGGTATCCAAATCGCTGTAAGTCGTTCTTCGTGTCGCCGGTGCTGCGGTTTCCTCCGCTGTTAAGGTCGGCGGAGGTTAGCTGGATGCACTCCTGCAACAGATTCCTGGCCTCGTTGATGACTTCCAGGTCTGGCTTCCCTCCCGTTGCAACGGCGCTATTGCCCCTGGCTTCGGTGCACCGAGCAAGGTTAGACTTGCGGCTAGCGAGCTGCCGGTCAAGAGCGGCGTGTGATGTGTTATCGTCATCGTCGTCGTTTGCGTCCACATCCGCGAGTGCAGCATGTGCAGCCTCAACGTCTTCCTCAAACTTGGTCTCGCCGACACCGTCACGACCACCGTGGTGGGCGCTCGGGTGCTGCGGTAAAACGCCATTCGGTTGGTGATTGGTGGCTGCGCAGAGCATCTCGGCGTCGTCGATGGCGAGCTTGAAGTTGATGGCGGCGTCGGTAAAACTCAGCAGCGCCGCTTCCATGAGAGCCTTGGCTTGGGCCGGATTTCTTGCATCCCTTGCCTGCGCCACGAGCTCTCCGGCCTCCATCGCGCAAATGTTGCCGAGGTTGTTCCGCACGATGCCGATTCCACGCTCGTTTTCCAGCTTTATGAAGAGTTTTAGGGCATCCAAGTAGATGGACTTCGCCGCGGCCATGTTTCCTGTGGCGAGGGTTGTGTTGGCGAACTTTACTGCCGTATTCATGGACTCGAAGGCTTCCACCAAGTCGTCAACCTCGGGGGAGAGCATGTCGTTGGAGGGCATGTCGTGGACGATCCGAGTCCCTGGCGGCTGTGCCACGCATGAGCACGCACACATGCGAAAGAAAGTTGTGCGAGAATTGACACCGTCATCAAATGACATTGGCATGCCGCTTGTGCAGCAGCGCCTGTGAAGGTCTTGTGAATGATTTGGGCACATAATTCGCAGAACAGCTTTTCCATCACTGCAAGTGTAGAACCGACTCATGCGCGTACTTGGCGGACTCAGCGCATCTCACCGGCGGATGTTTGTGGTAAGTAGGAGAGTGCGCGTATGCACAATAACAAATTTGGTGGAGAAAATACAACTGGGCTTGTCGGCCGGCCGCCACCGGGCTTCTCTTGGCAACATCATGTGCCTTCTCCAGGTCAAAGCTTAGACGTCGAGTAGCTCTGCGCTCAACTGATACAGTACATCCTGCTTGTTCGTCCTTCTTGTTGGTGCTTGAGAGTACGACTCGCTGCCACATTTGCGAGATGCATGTGGCACGCGCCCAAGTACAAAATTCATGACTCCGGATCAGAGCCCCTTAGCAGAGAAGGTCATGGTCGTAGAGTACGAACAGCAGTGAACGAAGTTCGAGGCACGATGTTCTAGATAAAATGGGACAGAACGCCTCAGGCTATTTGGCGACCAGCTACAAAGCGGTGGTGGGGCACCTGACGGAGCGAGAAGATTCATACCTGCCGCGAAAAATCCAACCTGTTGAGTGCGTACACGGCACCGATGAGTTGGTTGATCGGACCCACGATCCCGCGAGCCACGAATCGAGCAGTGACAACCATGATGCAGACGATTGCGACCAGCACCAGGGCCATGATGAGGCTCGCGAAGAGAACCACCCGGGAAATCTGTGATTTCGTCTCGGAGAAGGTCTAGATCAGGTGTGTGCCGGTACGCCACGCGAAAGGGAAAGTAGCAGAAGGAGGGAACGGAAACAACAAAAAACACAGTTAGAGCCACGGCCAGAAAACTGTTCTGAAACAAGACAAGCGCGCTCCCTCCATCGCCTAGTTCGTCCTCGCGGGCTCCAGAGATACTGCATCTCCATCTAGGCTGGTCCCAGGAAATATCCCGAAGTTGAACAATTTGCAGACGTATCCGAAACACGACACTACCGGCTTCCGCAGCCCACCCTCCTCCTCCGCTCTCCCACAAAACTATTCCCTCCCTGAACCACCGTACCTCCAACAGAACCGACTCGCTGACCGTCACCACGGCGATGAAGCCACCGTCGCCGCAGTCGTCGCTGGCAGTAGACGCGCCGGCGCCGCTCACGGTCTCGTGCTTCCAGGCCAGGATCCACGTACTTCCGTCCCTCGAGTATTCCGCGGAGCCGGAGCAGGTGGCGGAGATCTCGGTGACAAGATCAAGAAACTGTGATTCCTCCTCGCCGCTTTCGTCGGCGTCGTCTCCGAACTCCAAGTCCAGGATGTAGGTCACGCCGCCATAGCCCAACAAGTCCCTGTGAACGGCCACCTGCCCGTCCCCGCCCGGGGCCAGCAGGTAGGCATAACCGTCATCGTCGATGACCTTGAGGTCCTTGATGGAGCTCTCGATGTTTGTCGTGTTGATGTCCAGCCCAACCACTCCGGCCACGGTGCCGGCCAAGTTGAAGACCGGCGCTGCTGCCGTTAGGGTCAGCTCCTGCGAGCTGGCGGCCTCGTAAGGGTTGGTGAAGATGACCCCGGTGTTGCCATTCTCGATGGCGTTTTGGTACCACAGTCTGCATCGCGGCTCGTACGAGTCCCCGGTGTAGGTGGTTTCATCCCAGCTGTCGCATACCTGGTTGGCGTGTAAAGAAATGTTTTTTAGTTTTCGAACCGTTCGTGTCAACGTGCAAGGAAATGAGGAGCGTGTGTAAGAGTTGTCGTGAACGATCATGTTGCAGTCCTGGCGTCGTCGAAGCCCAGGGCATTCGTGTGAATTCTCGTTGGTGTTCGAGATGAGTCTTCCAACACAACTTCGATACGAAGGGATTCCACCGAGATAGGTGTGGTACTGGTTGGTCGTTGTGCCCTGCATGCTTACCCCAACCAGGCCCCATTGCAGGTAAGGGGTCATATCGAACCCGGCGTAAGCCTGGAAGTTGATATCCGAGATCGTGCCATCGGCGGGGGATGGATCGTCCAAGGCTGCGAGGTACACAAGGGGGTGCTGCCGCTGCATTCCCCGAAAGGGAACGTCCATCAGCGACGAGCGGTTGAGCAGGCTTTCCAGGGACCCGCCGGCCTCGGGCACCTCACCCGTAGGCAGGTCCGGGATATACCTGGACGAGCGATTGGCAGCGGCATCTATGTTTCTCACCTCAAATTTCTGTTAATGTTTGACTTACTTGAGCCGTGTCTACTGACAAGCACACACTTTGCACATCCACACATCCTTTCGCAATCGCTTCGGAAACATTGCTCCAGAAATGGTACATTAGAACGCCTGCGGCATTCCATACGCACAAGCACAAGCGGGTCTTCCTTGCTCCACTTGGACAAGTCGAGAGCAGAAAATGATGGGGGGGCGGGGCGGATCGCCCTGCAAAATGATAAGAGACACAAGAAAATCCGCACGCTATATGCGCGATGATGTTCCAGGTATGGGATTTTGTCGAGCACACATGCACAGCTCACTAAGGACGTTGAGTAGCGAGCATCACGCGTTTTACTCTGGGCATGTTGAGCTTTACACGTAAGGACAAATACCCCGGCTGCCAGGGCCTTGGAGGCAACTTTGCCCTCTCAAGAAGAATTGTACCAAAGTCTCCGGGTAGAGTGTACTTGCCAAACACTATTATCGAACGTGGTGTCAGATTGCAGGAGTCCCGAATAGCTGGTCATGTACGAGTCGACCGTCATCGTCTCTGGAACGGCCAAAACGGCCTGCCCCGCAAACGTTTGCAGCTGCAAAATGCTCTCCTCGACCCTTCCGAATTGCTCAGACACAAACTCGGCTTTCGCTTCCGCAAGCTTGAGCAGGTTCGCCTGGTTCCATGAGAGACGAGGATGCGAACAGAGAAGAAGAGAAAAGAGAAGGCGATAAGACAGACAGAAACAGAGAGAGAGGTCAAATCAGCGTATCTCAGCGAGACAAACACAACCTTCTTCAGCGTCTAGACACCGTCTATGCTGATCCCAGCGTGTTGCTTTAGAATCGATTGCCCACTGCTGGAGAGTACGCCAACCAAAGACACCATGTACTTTTAGCAGCACGCACCTCCTCGACCTCAACCATCGCCTCCCTTGTGTCGCCCCCCCAATCATCAACGGCCGTGAGGGTCAGCACAACCTGAATGAGGAGGATGATTACGGTGCCCGCCGCGACTGGAGAGAAAAGTGGAAAGAGTGAGAGACAGCAGATGGGGGGGTAGAGGCCGTCGAGGCAAAGACCGAAACGGCAAGTATTGGGTCGTGCTTGCCCTCGTTGTTCGTTCTAACCACCAGACTAGAATCGTATGGTACCAAGGGAAGGGCACGCGGAACCTGTCCGTTCAGAGAAAGTCGGATATAAGAGAGTGATTTCGGCTTGTGACACCCTGTCTTCGCAATGTACTACTGATTGTAGTCCCTCGTCAAAAATGCGCTATTGTTGTTAGCAAAGGATTCTTTCGTGTGGTGGGAGGGCAAAGCACACAAGCTACTACGCACCGTCTCTCGCGCCTAGTGCGAGCGCGGTCGTGGCGCAGCCAGCGTGCAGAGGTAGGGGTGAAACCGTCTGAGGCACACAACACCGAGGTCAAATCCAAGCGTGCTCGTCAAAGTCATCCCGCACACCTAGGTACCCTGTCCCCCGCGCCGCCCCGGAGGCCGGGAAAAACGTTTTTGTATTATTTGCTCTTGGGGTTTGAAGTCCACGTCGCGCAAGCTGCACATGGGGGACACCTTGTGTGCTACCAGTGACCGACGTTTCACGCGTAATTGAGCGGGCTATTTAGGTGCTCTCGTCCATGTGCTCCGTACCCGTTTTGTGTGCTCATGGCTTGGGGGTTCACAAGCGCGGATTTTAGCTCGCGCATTGGAACCCTGACAACCCCCCCCTCCCCCGCTTCAATTCTTCAACATTGCACAGGGGGTCCCACAAGGTTGCACGTTGTCCCCAACATTTTTCCAGGTGTTCATCAACGATCTGTTGAAAGTCATGGACGCAGTTGGGAAGGGGGTAAGGTAGGGGAAACTTGGTTATCGGGAATGCTGTTTGCGGATGATTTTGTTGGGATGTCTGACACCCTTGAGGGACTTCAACCGCTGACTGCCGCAGCGAAGGATAATACTGATAAGTGGAGATTGTCTGCCAAAATTGAGAATAGTGCCGTCAAGGAATGCAACGAGGACAGGGAGAAACCAGTGGAATATAGATGGAAGTGGGGGGTCGAGGAGCTTGCAGTAGTGGATCAGTACACATACCTCGGATTAGAGATGGCAAAAGACTGCTCGTGAAATGCACACATGACCAAGGTAGCGGAAAGGGGCAAAGCACGAGCAGGGAAGCTGCACCCAATTCTCGCAAACCGGCACCTCGATACACGCATCAAATTGATAGTTTTGAGGAGCATCATGGTACCGCCGCTAGAGTACGCCGGATAAGTATGGGAAGGAAATATGAAGGCCGTCAAAGAGCTCGAGGCGGCACAGATGAAAGCAGCGAAAATCATCCTAGGATGCTCCAAGCGCACAAGTAATGCAGCCGTTAGGGCAGAACCGGGGTCCGATCCCTACGATCGGTAAGAGACGCGAAGAAGCTGACATGGCAGTATCGCATGTGCGGTATGGGAGAGGAGAGGTTGCCGAGAATTATTTGGGAGGCGAAGTGGGCAAACAAAAAGAGAGGTAGACAACCCATGGGGTGGGTCAAGGTTGTAGATGACGTATGGGAGGGGTTCGAAATTGACGAAGGTGGTACGTTGGAAACGGAAGGTCTACAGGGGTTCAAGGAGAAGATATATGTTGCTTGTGCCGAGAAAGAATAACAGACTAACAATCAAAGAAAGCAAGCAAAAGGAGGGTCTAGAAGTGTACGAAATGCTGACAGAAGAATTAGGGTTCAAGGATTACCTACATGGACCAATGGATCAGGGACAAAACTGAAGGTACTCAGGACCGGGGATATTGGCCTTCGAGAACGTAGCCAAATATTTAGGAAGGTTGATGATGAAGACGACTAGTTCAAATGTGACTGCGAAGACTGTGTTCATGTAATTGCGGAATGTCGGTTGTACAAGGAGAGGGAAACGAACATGACTGAGCTGGTAAAGTAGAAGGAAGGTACAGGGCGATGTTTGAGGCATGGAATAGCCAGGAGAAGACGGTAGCTGTACTGGAGCATAGGAAGTGGGTTGAAAGGAGGGAAGTGATATCGATTGGGCATTTAGATTAGGGAAGGCCTTTTTGAGCCACCTTTGACAAATGAGAAAGGACCGGTCGGCCATCGGTGATCGGTTCTGAGGGAAAAATGCTCCTTCCTCTCGAGGACGTGTGGTCAATGGTCCAACCGCTAAGGCACGCAAAACATAAGAGTACGCCCCCCCCCGCTCTGTGGGCCCCTATGCATTAATAGGGAATAGACTGCCGGCCCTCCCCGAAAATCTCCAACATAAGAAAATGGGTACCTAGGTTGGGATTTTTTTTTTGCGCACCGTGTAATTTCCTTTGGTTTGGGGAAATATAGTAAGTTGTCGTCCGTTTTCGAAACCCTCTCGGCTGTTTTTTTCCTGTTTTTCGGGTGGAGTGAGAGCAAGAAAAATAAGCTGCTGTTCGCTGTGTCCCGTGAATGGCTGAGGCATGGCCGTGGCACGATGAGTCAGGGTCCGGGGGATGCACGCAGAACTCCTGTTGAAAATAGAGAAAGCGTGGGATGGACCACAAACTTTCAAATTCGCTTGGTTGACCTATCGGAAAACACGAAGATACAACCAATCCGTGTATGCAGAACGGTAGCATGAAAAGAGAAACCCACGGGCCCTCTCTACGAGGTCACACTGACGGCCCTTTTCGAGTTTGACCTCTTGAGAGAAAAAGGAGTGCGAAAATAATAGGGTCTTTGTCGCAGCCTTCTCTTTGCACCCACAAAGAAACCAGAGCAGTCCCGGCCCGCTCGTAAGGAACGCCTTTCTTTTGTGCGAGGCTCACATGTTTTTCCCGCGGCGATGAGACATGAGTATGTCATATGTCACCAGTTCTTGTTGGAAGAGCAAATTACAGTTGTAAACGTTCCTTGTTTCTCACTGTTCCTCATTTCTTACTTGCTGGTCAGTAATTACGTGCCAACTCATTGTACTCAAAATTGCATTTACACTGTTGCGAAAGTGAATGTCTGCCGGTACTACGGAACTACTGCAACAACCTTTGAAAGCACACAATTACCGCTGGAGAGGGCGGGAGGAGACCTCCGTTCCCCTCGCAAGTCAATAGTCAGAGTGGTGCAGAAGGGTGCATGGTCTATTCTCATCCGTGCTCGAGATAGCGAGCGGATGCGTGCCCTGTTGCTCCGCAGCCTCGCCCCCGATCCGTCCGACGAGCCACCCGAAACCACGCCTCAAGAACATACAACGCTTGATCAACGAGGGGTGGCTTCGCCGGAGGGACTCAACTCCTGGACACGAAATCCGTCCGGGAGCTGCATCAAAATACAATTGTAATGTACTCACGAGGGTCGAGGTTAATCATCGCTTTCGAGTCGCGGCAATGGGTCAGAGGCCGCTTCTTCTTCCCACGTCCAACCCCACATCCCGATGTTTCTTGTCATGGCGGGGGGCGCTCTGCATTTGTTTTCGGTTGTAGTGGGTTTTGCTTCATGCAAAGGTGGCGCTGCAGCCACCGGTGAGGCACACAAAAAAAGGCAAATTACTCGGTTTCAACAACATCCAGTACTATTTACTGCTGTAATTACAGCAGCGACATACCGCTGTAGCTGTGTAGCCCCCGCCTCTTGCGCGTGGAGGGAAAGCAAGTCGCACAAGCTCCTGTGCGCTGTGTCCCCCGACCGGCTGAGGCACGGTCGCTGCGAAACGAGTTTTTTCACTGTTTGTTAGAGTTGTGAATCGGAACGATGTACACGATATATATCGTCCGATATATATCGATATCGGTATCGAAAATTCGTGCCGATGTTCCGACCGATGTTTTCTTAGGGGCTCCGTGAATCAAATTTAGGGTATGCGCAGCAGTACGGAGCCCCTGTACGCCACACACACACAGCACAGCAGCGCAGAAACAGCAGACAACAGCACCATGTCCAGAACCAACCGGGAAGTAGACACAGGGAGAGACCGAAGGAGGGTACTGCTGAGGATACGCGACAATACATCAATCTTAATCTTTTTTTTTTTTTTCTACATTCCGTGCGATGTTTGCAGCTGAAGTCAAGCCCTTTTTGATGCCGCATTTGGGCCCATTTTGACGGGAAATGAAAGGAAAATGCACCAAATTTTCTGCCTCCGGCGGCGCCTCCGGCGAGGCCCCCTCACCAGCCGGGGGGGGCCGATGGGGGGGCTCGCTTCGCTCGCCCCCATCACGGCTCGCTGCGCTCGCCCGATATTTTCTCCGATATATCGCCGTAGGCGATATATCGGAGAAAATATCGTTATATCGGCTGCTGCGCAGCCGATGTAAAATATATCGTTTTTTCGTACCGATTCACAACTCTACTGTTTGTAGTAGTCTGGGCAGGGGGGGGGGGGCAGGACTCCCAATATTTCGTGGGTTTGGGTTCAGGTTGGGGCGGATCCTGCAATGGAGGTGGTGTGTGTGCCACTGTTGCTGTCTACCGGCGTTTGCATAGTGTTTATTACTCCACAGAAACGTTAGGACGTGCGTTCGACAATTGGTTCAGGTCGGGTTCGATTGGGTTGTGCTGAAGTGTGTTGAGTTGGGTGCTGATACGGGGTTAGGTTGGACCTCGGACCGTAGCGGGTCCGGGTGGCAGTGAAGCCCGGGTTGGGTTGGGTTGGTTGGTCCGGATCATGGGGATTGACGGGTGGGTTCGTTTGGGGGTTGGGTAGGGGCGTTTGGGCGGCGTTGAGTCCCTTCCTTCGTCGATCGCACCGCACGCAGTCGTTCCGTCGCCGTCACCGTCGGATGTCCTCGCCCTTGTACTTGTACCAAAAACACCCTTTCCCCGTAGACTAATGTAGCCCTCATCTTGAAAAATATTGACTTGGATGTGTATGGATTATTTATTTTCTGACTTTTGGCAGACGAAAGATATGTATAATCTATGACCTGCCCAACCCGACCTGCCAAAACCAGGAAAATTGAAAATACTTCCACATTTTTTATGGGTGAAGGGTTTCACACAAAATATATTTTGGGTTGAATACAACGCCCGCCTCGAGCTAGACTAAATAAATGGTACTGCTGTGCGTTGAGTGTGTGTTTTCGTCCTATTTATTACGGCGACAGTCCCCTCATTTCTCGTGGTGAGACGTGTACTACACTTTTAGCGTATATAGAGTACTACATATATATAGAGTACCACACTTTTCAGTGTATTTTTTCGTACAACTTCAACCATCCAGGGTCACACACGAGGGGGTAAACACCAGGGCTTTATTCTTCATTTTTATTTATTTTCATGCCCCACCTTCCTCCTGCGGTGCGTGCTGAATTTTATTTTTATCGCGGGAAGGGCCCAGCCGTCCCTTTCCCTCGTCAACGGTGCTAACCTAACGTCGAAGGTTGGTTCTCACGAGAGCTTTTCAGCAAGTTTCGCTTTCACCCGCAACGTTTGCAAATTTTCACCCCCGTAGGAATTCGAACTCACGACCTCTGCAACTAGCGGTTTACGAGAGGCCCACTAGACACCGGGGCTGATCGATTATTCGGGTGACTCAGTTGTGTGCGATGGGAGTGTAGAGCAGCTCGGCCATTACGGGCCGTAGGGGTAGGTAACGTCGTGCAGACGTGATGGAAAACGTGTTGTATTAATCGGGGGCGTGCTTGAGCTCGTCATTCCATCACGGCATCAAGTCACGCATAACGCTCAAACACCCAAAACGAATCTCCATGAATCTACACCAACCAAACTCCCAAGGAAAACATAAAGAAACTTCTTGTTCCTCCGTAGTTCGTCACTGCAATACCCGCATATGTATACGCAATATACCACCCGCATGCTATGCTACGAGTATATCGAATAGGGGCGACCGATACTGCTCAGCGGCGGTATCTTCTTGCCCTGTGTTGTTCGTGGGTCTCTACCTACTGACGCTGTAGACCGACCTCTCCCACCGTAAGGGCCGTTTTAAACGGNGACCGATACTGCTCAGCGGCGGTATCTTCTTGCCCTGTGTTGTTCGTGGGTCTCTACCTACTGACGCTGTAGACCGACCTCTCCCACCGTAAGGGCCGTTTTAAACGGACCGACTTTTTGTCAAAATTTTTGAAGAGGAGTGGCCAAAATCGGGTACACCCGGTCCGTATCCGGCCATAATCGGGTACACTGGTTATACACAGCCGACAGCGCCCTCCTGGCGCTAT